>CCAG010008819.1:0-19578 GCA_001077435.1 Glossina morsitans morsitans | reverse complement strand
ATAAACAAATTAAATGCAAATTATCTAAACATTTAAAAAATTGATCAAAATTTGACCGAATTTCCATATCAACTCATAAACAAACCAAATTTTTTTTATCAAACATTTGCTGTCTGCGAAATAAAATGAGCGAAAAGCTCTATTCGACTAAGAACACGACAACCGTAATTGGCGAATTGGTCGAACAACGTTATATTGATAGTGAATATAATAATAAAAAACTATTCTTCTCTGAAATCTTCTTTCCTCCGTTGCAGTTGAGTAGCTCGGCTTACTTTTAAGTCATGTCGGCTTTAATGGCTTACGTGAACGCGCTGGTGAAATAATTCGCTTTATTATTCTAATTTCGTTTATGTAAAACAAGAAACTAACCAGGCAAGTCACCAGGCAGTATGTGGTTTTCACCTTGCGCTGGAACATGTTGCAGCAACTATAATGCTATGTCTGTAATTATATGCGTTTTCGTTCAATGTCAGCTTTAAATATTCAAAATTTACATTATTGAAAATAAAAAAAAAAAAAAAAGAAAGAGAACAAAAATTCTCTATGTTTATATAAACAGGTATTGAAATTTAGACAACTTGCTCTTCATAAGCAATTGGTATGGAAAAATTATTTACGAAAAGTTTTTCATAATTCATATATAATTAGAAAAATGCTTGTGCCACTGAACTAATTTTAGTATATAAGCAACATGATGCAAATTTTGTAATTAAAAGAAAAATATTACAAATAAAATCAATCGATAAACTGGGCATCAATCAACGCGATAAAATGAAATGATTTAAAATAATTTGTTTTTGTTCTTATCTTTTATCTTAAAAAATTATAATTAAAAAAAAAAAGATGTAAACTTTCATCAAAGCATTTAGATTTTCATCGTTAATGCTGAGAAATAATGGTTCAGATAAATTCAATATCGACCCAAAGAAACAGAAGAAAATATTGATTAATTTTCCATTTACGCGAATATTTCAAATCAGTTATAAGATTACGAGCCTTAGAAGTTTCGAATTAAAGCCGGTATTACTTAAACCCCGCCCCCAAGGCATATACTAAGTTTGTAAGATTTTGCCTAGCGTGGATGTACGTAAAAACGATCCTATAGTCTATGTTGTGTATATTTTTAATCAGCGTCTGTTTCTGATATTACTTAAGCATATCCAGTTTCTTCCTAAGTTGGCTTTGTTCGATTTGCGCCTTCTTCGCATGTTGTTTGTAACATATTCCTAAATTCTATTCCTGTCGTTCTCGGAAAGTTAAATTTAACAAGACGGATAGACGTGCAACCAAACGGACGGACAGAAAAGGTTAGTTCGATTCGAAAATAGACATTATCGATATAATGAGGGATGAGTTTATTTAAAGTCCTTCTGAATGTTGCATACATCCATCCAAACTTAATACATCCTTGTACTACAAGTCGTGTGCAACATAAAAATCAACGACTCAGCTTTAGTTAATAGACATCTGGAGAAAGTAAATTCGTTTTCGGTTACTTTTTGCGTACCTGCATTTTCATTATCCGTCGGTTTTCTGCAGAGTGCCCGACGTGAACAAGAAGGGGGCAGCACTTGTCCACGAAAGTTAGGAAAGACGTTTTGTGCATGTGTCGATAAGTAGTCACCAAGATATCAGCCATGCTAGCTGCGCAGTTTCTGTTTAACAAAGGCTTGAGCGGGTCGATTTGAGTGTTTTTTATTGAAATGGAGAACACTGAATACTGAGCTGCCATTAACTATATGTTTTTGTAAGGCAATACGCCTACAGAAATTAAACACGGGTTGGGCGGTGTGCACAGGGACTCTGCACAATCATTTACCACGCAAACTATTAATGTGCTCAAAGAACACGCTTGTCTCATATTGAATCATAAGATTTCAACATGAGAAAGCTGACCTTACGTTGAAAGCCGAGTTTGCTATCAGTGGGACGGCAACACGAAGCCACAATCCAATGGCTACAATTGCAAAAGGGTATGAATGAAAGCTCCATATTCCTCATTATCGAACCTATTCTCCAGAACTAACGACTATTATGTGTTGTTGAATAATCTCGAAACGATGCTACAGGAAACAAGGTTTAGATCAAATCATAGGCTTATTGTGGAAACTTAAGCGTACTATTGAGGGTCTTGACAAAAAACCTATCTTGATGAACAAAATGGACTATAGCAGAAAAGAAATTATATGTATACAAAAGTGCATAAAAATATGCAACGGAGGTCTCGTAGTGTATATGTGTTCTTAATTAACAAGAATGGCGGAAGTTTGCTTGCCAATCTTTCCTTGGGACTTCTTTCAGGATGAATTCGAGAATGATCACAAGCAGTGTATGCCTTTCCATCCCTTTCTCCTATCTGCCCTCCTTATCCGATCAATAAAAAACATTGAGAGCTTTCTTCAACTTAATTTTAAAGAGGAAGAAATACTCGGTTTCTCAGCAACATGCTCGGGTCGATTTCAAAAACCATGGTTCGCAAAAAATTACTAAAAAGTCCTATATATGGTATTCTATGGTAGGCGGGACATCTAAGTGTGATGTATAGCTAGTAAAAGTACTCTTAGACCCTTACGGTCAAATGGTATAAAAGTGCAATTGGAAATAAATACGAGACACAGATCAACTATACATCGAATAAATGGATCTTGATTTTGCTTTGCAAATTGAAGGTTGTGCACGAACTAGGTGTGTCATAGTGTCATAGTTTCAGCTAATATTACATATAATATCCTTCTACATGTTGTGTTGTGTACCATAAGTACTCTTTAACTACGTTATCATATATATGTTATGGCTTACGATACACTTTGAAAATACTTATTATATGATTCACAAAATTTGATATGAACAATATAATTCGATATAATTCTTCCATATATAAGAAATGAGCCGCGTATGCTGTTATATAGAATATTGTTGGCATTAATCAAACCAAGGTGATATGGATCGTCCGTTAACCGTAAAAATATCTATTATATCTATGATTGAAAGAAAGAGGTATACTAGTTTCGTTATTTCCTTTGTAACGTGCAAACAGACAGTTGACAATTGGATATAGTGTAAGTAAGTTGGATGTTCACTGTGTAAGAATCTGAATTGAATAAAAACTATCAGACTTTTGGCTAAAATGGTTGGGTGAAAACCACATACTGCCTGGTGACTTGCCTGGTTAGTTTCTTGTTTTACATAAACGAAATTAGAATAATAAAGCGAATTATTTCACCAGGCGCGTTCACGTAAGCCATAAAAGCCGACATGATTTAAAAGTAAGCCGAGCTACTCAACTGCAA
Source organism: Glossina morsitans morsitans (assembly GCA_001077435.1). Classification (NCBI taxonomy): domain Eukaryota; kingdom Metazoa; phylum Arthropoda; class Insecta; order Diptera; family Glossinidae; genus Glossina; species Glossina morsitans. The sequence goes on along the minus strand of CCAG010008819.1, from coordinate 16,285 downwards.
CGGAGGAAAGAAGATTTAAGAGAAGAATAGTTTTTTATTATTATATTCACTATCAATATAACGTTGTTCGACCAATTCGCCAATTACGGTTGTCGTGTTCTTAGTCGAATAGAGCTTTTCGCTCATTTTATTTCGCAGACAGCAAATGTTTGATAAAAAAAATTTGGTTTGTTTATGAGTTGATATGGAAATTCGGTCAAATTTTGATCAATTTTTTAAATGTTTAGATAATTTGCATTTAATTTTGTTTATCTCAAAAGTGAAATAAAAAAGAAAACAAAAATAAAAAAAAAAAAAAAAATGGAAAATTTTAAAGCTTATGCAATAAAAAATCTTTATGGTTTGCTTTTCTTAACTCATAAAAAAATATTCTACATTCTGTTCGGTTGGCACAATCAATATTGTTTCATGTCATTCTTATGTGTACATGTATGCAGTTTGGTGCCCGTTTCTTTTCTTTTTCGGCGTGTGTAGTTCTTGTTGTTGTTATTGTTGTTGTCGCTATTCATTAATATGCTTTTAATAAATTCGGTAAATAATTGACAATTGTATAAAAATGAAATGTATTACAAGGCCAAAGAAAATCTGACTAACTATTTTCTATGCCTGCCTAAATACGTAATATTTTATTAGAGATAATTACTAACAGCAATAATGTGTAAATAAAAAATCTATTTCACCTTAAATTATCTTAAGCTTTTTAAATTTACACACTTTCGGTACTTCGTTCCCCATGAAGATCAGGATATCAGGAGACGAATTACTACTGAACGCAATAACGTTCACAATATCAGGTCTATATAAAATGCATTGAGCCTTTTACGAACGACATGTGTTAACGTCATGCGACGGTTCAGGACGAATGATGTTTGAAAGCTAACAGTTGAAACTAGGACTGATTCAAACGTTAGTTAATTGTTCGTAAAGGTGAATGTTTTTTTTCCGTAAAACCGAAACATCTTTTACAATTTGATTTTTAAGAAAGCAATGCCAGCTAACTAATAAATGAACCACTGCGCCGTGTGACAATAGGGCACATTCTTGAGAAGAATAAATAAAACATGACTTAGCCTCTTTCGTCTTTAAGACGTACTTATTCAGCTCCGTCAAGCCCGGGGTATAGGTATCGTCAATGACAATTAGTGTGACAGCATTTGAATAAAATGTATTACAAACAGATCGTCGATATTTAGGTGACGTATGATGTTATTAAGAAAAAAAGAAACGGAACAAATAAAAACATTATAGTCGGGTAACGACGGCTATTAGATATCCTATACCAGTTCGCCTAACGCAGTTCGTAATATTTTCAAACCTTTCAAGAAAGCCCTCATGTTCGAGTGAGCTCAAAACGCTCAACTGATGAAGTCAAAATTTAGTAAACCTTGTTTACCTGTTATAAACACTTATTTCTTATGGCATGAGATCCAAAAAATAGATCTACGTAACCCAAATTCGGTAAGAATAAGTCTTATGAGATATTATTATTATAAACGAAATTTCAAGAAATATTTAAAATCAGACCTTTTCACTATATAAAGATGTACTCTTCCTAGGTACGGTTATATGGGAATTGGTTCAAGAACTTGCTTGACCCGATCCGAAAACATTTTTCGCACATCAATTAGGAATGTTGAAATAGTATTTTTGTCGCCATATTCTGAAAATTACAACATTTTTTGTATAAAACGAACTTCAGACGTTATATGGGAGGTGATCGAAACAGTTGCCCGTTCCCAACCATTTTCAACCAGGTTTCTTCCCTGGACCAGAGCATTTCAATCAAATTTCATTAACATATTTCAAAGATTGCAGATTGTAGGTTGAATCCAGAATTACATGCACATATGTCAAACGGACCGACGTACATACCGATTCAGAAAATCATTCTGAGAGTGATCTTGAACTCGTTGATATAATAAAAACTGTGTGTATATTGATATGAGTTCTCCTGGGTATTACATGTATCCCCGCAGAAACTTAATATTCCCCCTACCAAAAATTATGTAGGGTAAAATAATTGAAACGGATTCTTATACGCGCGTATCTAACAACAGGGCACTCCTTAAGTGCTTAATACAGCTAATGAAAAATTAGACGAGTTTATTCGTTCCATGCCAATGTTTACGTGTATGTCCACGGATCCTTGTTGGAGTTAGAGATACCACCTGATGTGCATCTGATGCCGCCAAGTAGCGCGATAGGAGAACCTCTCTATAGGAAACCTATAGGATGCTAACCGCATTAGAAAACTAAGCAAAATTAGAGGGAAAATTTTAACTCATCCTTCGTATAACTGTGTCCGAAAACGTCAGAGTATTGTTTGCTTTAGTTTCTGTATTAGTTAACATTAACTTTTAAAATTGTTATATTTTTTCATTTTATTTTATTAATTAAATTTCTATTATGCAATAATTAAAATTTGATACAACTATTTTTTTTGGACAAAATAAAAAACCCCCGTCCAAAATTGGTGGCAATCAAAGCGTCGCTTTTAAGCGCATTTAATAGGTTCCCTGGTGAGTGCATTTGTACGCCAAGCTCAAATTTTTCATAGTAAAATGTTGCAATCTACGAATCAATTTGCTATTAAGAATGTTGACGATAATCTTTGAGGCGTCCATCGTTGTAATTATGCAGGCGGCAATCAGCGATTAGTTGTAGAGGATATGGTATCTCATTCGTTAACTACCTTTGTGTTTCGCAGCTTTAATTGAGAAAGTAGTAGTTATATTAAATACTTGAATTGTAATAAGAAAATTGCAATTTCAACATGATTGAAATCTTATATTTGATATACATATAACGTATTCGAGGCTGACACATGTCTCTATAAGGTTAAGGTAAAGGTCCAGTAATAAAATTCCCAATTTTTATTCGTCGTATACAAGATGGAAAACGAACATCATTGCCTTTATTCATCCGAAAGCAATATTCACACCTGGCGCCGACAGATAGCATGGAAGCAGCAAAAGCCAACAAAGCGGGGAACGAGCTGAAGACCGTAGCAGCAGTTAAGCGAGAATGGAAAGCAACCGTCGAGGTCCTATGTTGCTTGTAGGAATAACAAGAATTTATATATATATTCATATGTTCACTGATATATGAGCGATTAAGCAATGTATAAAGCATAATATCAACTTTATATTTATTGCGCACGTTATTCTCTTTCTGCTTATATACATATGAAATAAACTTTTCTTTTTATATGGAGTATTTTGTTCTTTGAATGTATGTTTTCTCTCATAAGCGTTAAAAAAGGTACAATATATTGAGCATTATTAAATTTATTACCGTGCACCGAATACGGTACACGTGGTATGAAAATAACGCCCACTCATAAGCCCTTTAACAGAGGAACTCTCTTCCTTGTTCATTTTGATAGGCGAGAGAAAATTAAAATTTCGCTTCATTTCGTCAGACAAAATTCGAAGAAATGCATGAAATACGTCCGCAGAAATATGTACAATGAGCAGACAGTTACAAAAGAACAGCTAAGGATTTATATTTTTCTAACAATAAAACCTGAAAATACAGCATTTTAACCATACATACATATATGTGTGCAATTAATTCGATTATAATGCTAAACATTTGAAATTTTTAGGTAAAAAGTCAAGATATTTCCTTCATTAGATTGAAGAGGAATCGAAGGTTTCCCCTGAACAGATTAAGTAAGAAGTAAGGTTACCTTAAAGAAGGAAACTTATATCGGATGCAGAGATCTAGGTAAGACCTTGAATTCATTTATACATGACCTTCTTTGTTTTTATTGATGAAAAAAATGAATGGCCGAGGGTTCAAATCTCAAGTGCACTGAGTTTGCGACAACTCTAACAAGGTAGCCATAGATGGTACTGTTTGAAGACATTAGTCTTAGCATTTATTTCTATAATAATTATATGAAAATTACATGAAAATGGAGATGCAAAATATAAACAGAAAGCACTATAACGATGAGAAACGAAAATAGGTGTAATGCAATTACAAAATTTTAAATAAAACGTTACATTTCTTAATGTATAGATTGTTACTAACAACTAACGATATATGATAATAAAAAAACCTCTTTGAAACACGAATTTTCATAGAACTCCTAGACTTATTTTAAGTAACAATGAAATGATGAATGGTGGTCCACGGCCATGCACTCACCATTAAATATGTATTAAATACATCAAATGCACAGCGTTCTTGCCAATGCTTAATTCATAAAATGTTGTAGACGAAACGTTACAAGAATCTAAAGGATTCGTCCTATTATCGATGGATGTGCATCGCAGCACGGAAAGAATATCGTGGAAGCGCCGAGAATAAAAATAAAAAAACAAATTCTAGTAAACCTCGATCTGTATCTTCATTTCTTGATGACAATTTAACTAATCATCCATATTTCTATCATAGGAAATCTTGTGAATTTCAATTTGATGTGCAATCAAAACTACCTTTGCTGACAGTTTAATAAATCGTTAATAATTCGTTTCTACAAATTTTTGCATAATTAAAGTTCAATTTATTTATTTAAAGAAAGCTTCTCTTTAATGATCTTAAACAATAAGAAACTTCAGTAATTGAACAAATCATCTGACCTTCGATCGCAAGAACGACAGATAGTTTCCTATCTAAATAAATGTGGAAAGTAAGGTTAAAGCGATCCCAGCAAGCATATGATTGAATGGTATTGCAACTATCAAAATTTATCTCAACAATTCTATCTTTGGAAAATTGCAAATGTCATAGTAAATTTAATATATTGATAGAAGGATAGTAAAAAGTTCAAATCAGATAAAATTTTGAACACGTGTTTTAAATGAGAGCAAATAAACAAGATGAATAAAACAGTTAATATATATATATATATGTATATAAAAGAAACTTTATATATACGTTTATATATAGACTTATATACATAAATATTTATGTACTTATGTGGTATCTTGTGTGCGAACCCTGTCACGGACACTTAAAGCATAAACAAAATACAGAAAATACAAGTCTTTTTAGCTTGAATGCTTCTTAACTGGACCATAACCAATTGCCTACTTGTTGCATTAAATGTGTATGAATACAAAAACAAAAAAAAAAAAAGTAGATATATAAAATCAACTAAGAAGACTTGCACACACAGTTTAGGGGGAATTCGAAACAACCTAACATTAACATTAAGTAAGGTTTGACTGTTTGCGAGACAAATCGATTAGCATCATCAAAATACCATACATTTATAGAGAGAGGCAAACGTAAACGCCATTACCATTATCTAATCTTTTAAAAGGAGAAGCCTTTCTTGTCATTGCTTGCAAGAAGTAACAAAGTCATAAACTTTTCGTTTGTTATAGCGTGAAAATGGTAGTAGCAAGTAATCGAAAGCTAACAAAAAATAAGCAACATTGGATCAATCATTCAGCCTTAACTTTTGTTCTTGTTTTTGTTGCATCTTAGCGGCAAAGAAAATATAAATTCTTAAGACCTATACCTTGTTCCACACCAAGCACACGATCCCACAACGGGTTGTTGCCGCGACGTGAGATCTGCTCGAGATGCGATCTCTGCGATTACGTTAGGTTAGTTTACTTTAGCGCGGCAAACTAACCTAACACCAGGATTCATTGATATCGGTTTGCCACCTTACGTTAAAGCGTAGATTGCGAGTGGATCTATGATGGGATGGGGGTTACATCAATCTTCTCGATTTTTAATGAATTTTACTAAAATAAACCTTTGGAGGTGCCGCGCAAGTTCCAATCTAAATTTCTTATAAACAGTAAACAGTAAGAGTTGAACTCCGATCATTCGAATCGATTCAAATGCAAAGTTATTCCAGAGAGTTTAATATACGAATTCCGTATTACGTAATGAACTAAAAACCTTGAACCGGTACAATTTTACGTTGATAAGTTTTTGCTGCTCTCGACTTTTCACTCCATTGAATCGCAAACGCGGTAACGAACTGAATGTACTTCAATTTGCTTGCAACAAAAATTCCCATAAGAAATAAAGCTTTCTTTTCAAGAAATTCATACACAGAGGGATCGTTTAGTGCCTTAAAAAAGTTGCGTGCCTTATTTATTTTTGCTTTTTTATTGGCATCTAAGGCGGTCGTTTATTTATGTATTTTTTTCTTCTTTTTTTTTTTTTTCTAGAGCTGAAATGCTTAGTGACCTGATTTCCAGACTAAAGTCTTTGCAATTTTTTTTTATTTATTCATTTTTTTTTTTTTTATTTTAGTTTCTTCATAAATTTTGATTCGTAATCTTTTGTTGCGTTTTGCTCTGATTTGTTCTGTTTGTTTATTATTTAGAGAAACGCTACTGATGAGCAGTGAATTAAAACCAAATATAACAGTAAAGTTGTAATTAGTTTCCATATAATTCATATAATATTAAGAAATATTTAACAAATATATTAAGATGTGAAAGAAGCAATCGTTGAGAAGTCAAAGCAAATTCATTTTAGTTTGCAAAGGATTACGATGACAAATGGAGAAAAGATTTTCTCTAAACTTATCATCTTTGAATTTATTTATTTACAATATTTTGTTTTTCTTTTAAAGAAACTTCTTTCATTCACACGAGTGCTTGCTTTATGGTAACAATAATAATAATAATAATAATAATAATAATAACAACAACAACAACAACAATAACAACGGCAGTTAAACAAAAATTTATTTAACCTTTGCGGTCTAACTTTTACCACTTAATATCACTTAACACTTGAAAACCGCACAACAACGTCGAATGTCAAATCACCTCCAGTTTAAGGAAAGATATACTCTCGCATACATGCATAAAAAAACACAAGCATATCCAAATACACAAAAAAAGGAAAAAAAAACCACGGCTAAGTGGTTAAGTTAAAGTAAAAGAAACAAATACGGAATCATTTTAATGCGCAAGCGCGCGTGGGTCTAAAATAAATAAACACACACACACGCATGAACACTCTCAGCATGCACGTATGTATGATATAGAAAACTGCTAACGTTAAGGAATCAAAAATATGAGAGAAAAAAAGCAAATCATAGAAAAATACCTAAAATGTTTATAATAAACGAGGCCACATAAATTTTTGCCGACATTGGCTTGCTGTGACTTTGGTAAATCAACTGAAAAATAACCATAGGAATAATAGAAGAAGAGAATAAAAAAAACGAACAAGACCTTTATGTGAAAGCAAAAAACCTTAAATAACTAAAAATATTGGTCAAGACTTTTTTCTTTTTTTTATAATAATAATAATAATAATAATAATAATAATAATAATAATAATATTAAGACTTACTTGCAAAAGAGCTATCACTAGCTGTATAGGACCGCAACGTACGACAACTGTACCTATAGTAGTGGCACGTAATCCCCCTATACCAGTGCTGCCGCCACCACCACCATCACTACCACCACCGCCGCCACCGCCGCCGCCAGCACTACTGTTGGCATTCGTATCAATCATGTTATCATTGCCGTTTGTTGTGGCCATCAATAGATGACCGGCACTAGGTGTGGGCGATGGCGCTGCTGATGATGTTGAAACTATTGTGCCTGAATAGTTGTTGTACGATGTTGTTGTTGCGCCCATGGTGGCATCATTATGATGACGCGATGTTGGTGTTTGAGAGACATTTGAACCCGAATACAATGATGACATTGATGAATCCAATGTCCGATGACGTTCCATGATTAACTGTTTTCTTAATTAGCCAATTATTTGTGCGCGCGTGTGTAGGATTTCAACTTATTTTTGTTTTTATTTAGAAAAATATAAATAAAATATAAATATTTTTTGGGGGCGTTTCTTGAGCAGTTGTTGAAATGAATTTTATCGAAATTTATTTAATTAAATGAATGAGTAACTGAAACCTTAAACGGAATTTAAAATACATATAAAAAAAAAAATTAGCATTTTTTTAAAATAAAAAAGATGCTTTGAAATTGCACATGTACATTTTTCGAAAATTCATTTTTCAAAATGTATTTATTTTAATTTTAGTACATTAATATTTTTATGAAAAATTTTTCTTATCAAATTTTTTCTAAGCACATTTAATAACAAATTCACGAATTTAATTGAAATAAACTGAATTGAAAATTTAACTTAACTTAATTAGGTCCCATTTTCAAGCATTTAATTTGCATTCGATTTGGTATAAAAAAAAAATATTCAATAAAAGCCCAAATGTATTCAGGAATAATTTGAAATTTGAAAACCCCACAATGTATTGCATTCATTGAATAGCGTTAAGTTGCAGTTCTCCAACTCTTCTAAGGAAAATATTTTTTTTATAGTCTGTTACATTTATTTGTATTTATTTTATGAGAACAAGTCTCAGTGAAAAATATTTAATAATTATTTTAGTTGCAAAAAACTTTACACCTTTCGATTCCATTTAAAATTATTTTGTTGACTGACCCAGGTACCCACAAAATGTTTTCTTGTTTTCTTTTTTTTTTTTTTTTTTTTTTAATAATACTAACCCTTAAGAAAGAGTGGTAAATCAAGTTTATTAGCCCGATTGTAACAACAGACATACATATATGCCTTAAGGTGTGCATGTTCATGGGCAGTGTGAAATTTTGGGAATGAGAGATTCCGTTCCGCTCCTCATCCGCACACAAATAATTCGACCTAATGGCCGATAAATCGCACACACACACATCACAATCATATTTCGGATATAATTAAAAAAATTGTAATTTCTAATCTACGGCACCTATCGACCTAAAGTTTGTGAAATTGAAAAGTTCGTAACAAAGATGATGGTAACTTAGTAGCCCTCTTTCAATCAAATATCTGTTAGAGATTCTTATATATCGTGAAATTATTCATATCGTTAAGTTAGAGATACAGTTTAACAATTTTTGACTAACTGCCCCAACAGTTAATTATCAGCAGTTGAAATCATTTTGCATCTTTTGCTTCTCTTGTTCGCATTTAGTGCACAAGCTCTCAGCCATTAATTGCGTATGAAAATAGTTTTAAAGCATTTAGAGAAAATGCAGCCGCGAGACGAATTGCTTTCAACCGGTTCGCAAAATATTAATTCAGTTGAGGTCACCGTTAGACTTTCAACCCCATTTAAAAGAAAACATTCTGCAAATGCGTTCTTGATGTTAATCAACCTACAACTACAGTAAATATATAAATGTAAGGATACTTTAACAAAAGGCAGTTAAGAGGAAATGAAAAGAGAGAAAATGTTCCACCGAAAGGGCGTCCCAAAAATTACACAAGATTTGTATTACATAGGAAGCAGAGTTATTTCCTTTTTTATTTGTAATATTTTCATTGAATCCCAATGCACGTAGGACAGAGAGGCTTATGTGCGGAATAGCACATTGGTCAAATGGTCATATTGCATAATATAATGGGGGAACGTATGGTATAGCAATTCATAAATCATAACGCAAGCACAACCCAGCCGATATTCGGTAAGAATTACTGCCTGCTGACAAGACAGCAACTAAGCATTAGTCAACGAACGCATTAAGGATTTTATGTATTAATGTTTGATGTCCCAAAGTCAAGTGTTCCCCGAATCCATATTCCGAATCCGAATATTCGTTCCCGTCATTTGTAAATTTCATATGTTTCAGCTGCAATTTAACCAGTTGACGGAGTCGACCTTTTTAGCGCTAAACTCGTAAAACCGTGTAATGTGAAATTTGCTTGCGACTTCTAAAAAGAATATGTTTTCGAAAGCGGACATGGCCGAATGAACGCATCAGGACGTCTATATCCGTCATACATAGCTGACTGGTTAATACAACATCTTTACCATATTCGACAGATTAGCGCGTGAAAAGCATCTGCAAGCCAGTTTTTTTTGGAATCCAGCGATTCGAAATTTTTGCGAACACTTTTTCGCGTATAGTTAATTGGATCGATTCGAATGCATAGAATATTCACAATATGTTGTTTTAAAGTGGCGCCCCAAGATGATTCACCTGACAGCATGCGAAAAAAATAAGAGGTCCTGTATACCAATATCGTCTTTTAGCAAAACGCCAATCAAGCGAAGTATTGAGTAAGATATGGTCGGAAGATTTCTCTGCCGCCGAATCATTTTTAAGACTTTATGTGTAAAAACTTATTGCTTTTTTTAAATGGGAACAGCAAAGTCTTCTTAAGCTACCTAATAATGATGATATTATTATTTGATGTTAAAGTTATTTGATTAAAAAAAAAATAAATAAGTAAATAAATAAATTTTCTTACTATTGTGACAGGAAAAATGTCGTAAGCTTACAATAGCAATTTTTTTTATAACTCGAGTTTAAATATAAATTTTGTGTATCTGCTGCAAAAGTTTCCAATTGTCATAAAATCACAAATTTATGGAATTGTCATTTTCAAATTGAAAATTTTATCGACATACATGTACACTCTCTCAAAACTGATCAAACTTTGGTTAGCATTTTTATTTTTTTCGTGAAAGTTGATTTGTAGTGACTTTTAATGTGTGTGATTGCAATTTTGACTACTCGTCCAATCCAACATGTACTGTCATTTTCATGTAGCTTTCTTTAACATTTTTAACATTTTAAGCATTTATTGTCAACACTTCGATCAGACCTTAAATGAAAATATAGATATGATATGAATACACTTCGAGTAAAATTTTTTTATTTATTTTACTCCTTTCTTCTTTTCATTTTAACACGAATATGTCTGCAACGCTTACGCTGTGCAATAACACATGCAACGCGGGTATTCACTATGTATAAATACTTATTTTTATTTTTTTCATCATTTACTTCAAATTAAAAAAATAGTTAAAAACTTCGCTTAAATATTTCGTAAAGAGAAAAAAAAAAGAAAATTTAATATCTCGTTTAAAAATAAAATTATATTATTTTTTTATTTAAATAATAAATGCTCGCACGTTCGTTGATCTCGCACTTCTGAACCGGCTACATATCATTCTGACAACATTTGAGTCTTAGTACATAGAAGAGCAATAAACAAATGTTGCAGCAGTACGGAGTCTAATGTTTCACAAAACATATCGTCATCATTCTTCTCAATTGTGGATATTCAATAAATATTTTCATAAATCTGATGCTCGAAAACCACGAAAATAAATCACAAGAATCACATGGACCCTCTCATTTTGTGTTTATATTACTTAGCTGGCTATTCCTCCCAAGAATACCTATCAAAACACGAATGTGATTTGGGTATAGATTCGCGATCAGTCTAACAATCTTTCTGCATTTAGCTACGCGTGCGTCCGTCAATCCTGATGGGGGATATCACTATAACAACGACAAAGCCGATAAAACATAGGATATAAAAGCTGGCACAGATTACATAAAGATATCCACTTTTTATAGTGGTGGTGCCTTATTATTCTTGGGTTATCTTGAGGTTGAGCCGTCCTTATATTTGCTCCAATTTTTATACTCATCGGCGAACGATGAGTGGTATGTTTACTTTGTCAAAACGTTCGCAACGCCCGGAAGGGAACTTCAGAGACCCCGCACAAAATACATATTCTTGATCAGCATTAAATTCTGAATCGATTTAAATTTGTCCGTCTGTCCGTCTGTATAATGTCTGTTGTAAACATACTCCTCGCCGCAAAAATTAAGCTAAATACTTCAAATTTTGCAGAAACGTTGAAAGTCGTTGCACACAGATTGGTATTGAAGATGGTCCAAATCGGTTGAAGGAAACGCTTACAGTACTGCGCAAACTAAGAATACCTCCGTTTTCCATACGCAATAAAAAATTGGTTGTTTGTTCATTACTTATAAGTTAGAAAAAATAACTTTACAAAAATTTGACCTTATATTCTATGGGCAATGCTGCAGTACCAATTTTTCACCAGTAATCAATTTTTTAGTGAGTCAGTATTTCATTTTTTTGTCCGTCTGTCCGTCTGCGCATCCGTGTGGTATCTATTACAAACTTGAAAAATAATTTGAAAGTAACCCAAACTTGTCAAAGGACACGCCTACCACGCCCACATGCCCATCTATCGAGAACTGTGAAGTCCTTTGTTTCCATGCACCACACAAATTTCCCCTCTTATTCTGAAAATAGAAAAAATCAGCCGCTTCCACCCATTGTCATATAGTATGATTATTTAGTGCATTTCCTTTTTTTTAGGATCGTGGTGATGGATATAATAGATTCGGTCACACCCGAATTTAATTTTCTTTTTTGTTTTTGTTAGAGTAACAAGGCTTCTAAATTCCCCAAATTTTTTATTAAAATTCATGCGTGGTCTTTGCAATTTGAAATCCATGAAAAGACGAAAACTGTAAAAGACAAGGAGAATTTGTATCTGTTCAAAGACCGTTTCTTAAGGAATAATATGTATTTGCAGTTAATGTGTGCCGTATTTTTGGATGAATTTTAAGGATTCGCTGTTCCCAACGTTTGATTTCAAGAAGTAGCAAATAGCAGCTGAACATTCAGCCGACAAACTGGAAACATTGTTGGTAACACTGTTCTATGAGTAGCCATTCTTAACAAAAAGACATTCAGTGTTTTTCCGAAAACCAATCTTAGTTGAAAAGTCACCTTGAGAAAAAACATCCATTACGCTGCAACTTGAGTAAAAGTCCACTGATCACAATCTTGCAATAATCATGAATATATAATCTACGGTAAGGATCTGTAGTGAATTAATCACTGGTACAAAAATATTTACGAAGCGATGTTTAAATATTTCGGAATAATTATGGACTTTATTCCATGTCTTGGACTTCTTAAAGCCTTCATTTCTGACCATCTCTGCTTGAAAAACTTGTAACTTGTCCTTATCATAACAACTATCGGCAGTCGTTAATGTAAGCGCTCATTGCGAAAAAAAAGTACTAAAATATTAACAAAAAGGAGGGACCATTTTCTTTGCCGAAACATGCTATATAGGGTAGAATAGAAACACATATGTATTTCATCTCACACTCAACCAAAAAAAGAAAAAACTATACCTATACATTTATATGGGAATGACCTTAACATGTTTTCAAAAAGTGTTTCCCTTTTCATCGTAGTCTGGAGCGCATCGCTGCAGCGACAATGTCTCCTCTTATTCATTCGGTTTTATAAGATACGGAAGGGATGCGCATATTCTTAGACGACATGCATAGTTGAAATGCCGAAGCTTGTATACATTTTCGCGATGTGTTTATAAACATTTAAAGGATCATGTTCTCTGCATTGCTGTACTGCCGTGTGTACGCACGCAAACACATCTTTCAATGTATCGCAACATGTGTTTCAATCTCTTAATTATCGGAATGAAATTCTTTTCGAATCCATCTATTTTTAACATTTAGCTCTTTTTGCGAGAATTTCATTCTCCATCCAATATAAACTCAAACGTGTGCACATATATATTTCAGAAAAATACGTAATTGTTTATTTGATTTTTTGCAAAATCAAAAAAATATATATACAGATTTTTTAAAGTTTTTTGCTTTAACGTTTGCTTTATTTTCATATTTTATGTTTTTTTTTCGTTTTTTGGCTATGCTTGTTATACATCATAAAGTAGAAAAATTAGCATTTTTCATGTTTTGTTGATGAGCGATATCTTGTCTATAGATTTTCGCTTCGTAAACTGGAAAACTAAAATAAATTCGATTTTTTTTTCTTTCTATGTAGAGCTTTTCTTGCTGCCTCAGCAACTCGTGTATTGATCTTTAACTAATGACTGGAACTTGGCATAGGCAATGATGTAACCGCCTTCGTATGCAAACACTGAACATATCTCGGTGATCATCGATCACTGTACAGCTTTCGATTCTATTTCGCTATAATCAATGATGGATGACAGCGGTATTAGTTTTTTCTTTTACGATTTCTTGTTTTTCCCCGGGACAATGAATACTTTTCTTCTTCATTTAATTTATTTCTGGCATTTTCCATATGTTTTTTTTTTTTTTTTACACTATATTGTAAGAAATCAATGTTGTTCTATTCATCACTCTCTCCCTCTCTCTCTCTCTCTCTGTTTCTATCTGTTTGTCTCTCTACCTATCTAGCTATCTATCTCCCCCTTTTTATATGTGTGTGTGAGTATATCTTAATTCTATTCTAAATTTCTTCTTTTCAATCATTTTAATTGCCTTAGGGGTTTTTGCACAATAACTAACTAACAGTGAAAGCAGCCGCAAAAAGGCAGAAATTGTGTCAAATTGTGTAATTACACGAATTGTTACGTTTCTGTTGTGCACATATAAGGTTGTATAATATATTAGATTTTGTCTCATATTTGTGACATCGTTTTCCAAAAAAAAAATATATTAAAAATTCTCAATCTGAGTTTCTGCCCGATGCTCGAATGCTGGATCTTACATTTGCAATTAATTTAATCGACTATGATGAAATGAGTGTAGTTGTAATTGTTTGAATTATACACCGATCGCAACTATATAAAATGTTATGTTTTTCTAATTTTTATTTATTAAGTTTGCTTCAAACTTACAAAACACAAAAAAAAGAAGGAGAAAACCTTCCATGATATGATTCTATGATTCAATAAAGTTCTTCCAAGATCTGATAAACATCGTAAGATAACTGTACTGTACTAGTTTGACATTCTATTGTAAATTTGCAACACTCGAAAATCTTTATTACAAGCTCTATAAAATGCATGTAAGGCTTAGGCAAAAGTTAAGTGAATTGTAATGACATTTATGTTTCAGATGCGGTTCATTTGTGTGACGCGTTAAATAAAGTTCTTCACTTGTCGGTCGGTCTATTAAAGTAATGATAGCGAAATTACGACACAATTGATCTGCAAGTTGTTGCTATCATCCAAGTTGTCTTATCTTAAATAAGGCTTCAAAATTAACTAATTTGATAAACCATATGCAAAGAATGCGAAGTATGCACATATGATTTAATTTACCTTTGGTGTATTGTCCAATGAAAATATTTGAAATTTTAAAAAGAAATTATATAAGAAGCCTTTTTTTTTTTTTTCTTGAAATATATACGAAGTACGACGTATACGATATTGATTTTCCGCTCATACTTGCAATGATATATGCTACGCTGGAAGAAGGCTTGTGAGGATTATTAAAAAAGGACCTGTTGAGGTAGATAGATGCGACTCGAAAATGCAAATCGCAACATACTTTTTGTACGATATGATTTGGTTTATTGAACAAACTGCCAGAAAGTCCAATTGAATTGTCCTCAAAGATACTTAATGGGTTCTCTGAAAAACTTAATGACAAAATTTTGTGTGTCTTCAATTTTCAATGATGAATATCACAAAGTCTTTTAGTAATTAATGCATAAAAGAGATATTATCAGAAAGTTGATTATCTTCTTTTGATTTATACCAAATCAATGATTGCTTTTTGGAATTCTTTCAATTGGAAATTTTGGCAAAAAAAAAAATAAAAAAAAACAATCCACTATCGATTTTGCGAATTGAAATAAAAAAAAAAAACAGTACATCGAAATAAAAAAAAGAAAGAAAGTGTTCGCCACGTTACACATTAGCACAAGCAAACATACAAAAATTTGTTTCACATTTCTAATATTTGCGTCAACGTACATACAATACAATACAACCATACAATAATATCTGTTTTGAATTTTCGAATTTTTCTAATTTCGGAAGCGCGACGATTATTACCATACATTTTTTTTAAACTTGATTTTTCGCATTAAAAGGTGAATATATATTAGTTACAAGTTGCAATTTTACGATTTTATATATATTTTACACATTAACTTAAAATCAAAAGTTTATGTCCTTTAGGTTTGAAGCAGTCTTAAAAGCCACCATGTGACAGCGGCTGCTAACCCTAGATGGCAAGCCAGCGCCATAAAACGGTAGTGAAACCATCCGGCATTAATAGAAAAGTTTATCTAGCGATGTATTTAAAGGCACTTTCCCCCCTTACAGGATACGGAAAAAGCTTTAACTCGATTTGCCAATACTTTCTCGCTAAAATAGAATTGTAGGCTAAGATAGGCGAAAGCGGGAAACGACTGTGACAGTCCAAAAAAATAAGAGTTTTTGTCAATTTTCGCGGAATGGAAGGAAGGACGGTAGTATAATAATAATATTTGAGGAAGTTATAAAGCGTGCCTTCAAGCAATAGAAAAAAAAAAAAAAATTTCGAAAAATATTAAAAAATTGCTTCACCACATCCAAAACGGGCTCTAATTTCCATTCAACAAAAAAAAACAAAAACAAAAATATTTAAGGTACATCAACATGTTTGGAAAAATGCTTGGAAGTTTTTACAAATATTGATTTTTTTTTTTAATGGGGGGGAGGGGGAGGGGGGGGGGGGGGGTGGAAGGGAAA
>CCAG010008817.1:0-156920 GCA_001077435.1 Glossina morsitans morsitans | reverse complement strand
AAAAAAAAAAAAAAAAACGAAAATAAAATATTATTCTATAGATACCAGTAAATCTTGAGTAGGTTCACACACAATACGTGCTTGCCGCTAATTCCGCTGTTGCTGCTGTTGCTGCTGTTGCTGCTGTTGCTTCTTCTAATAAATATTCTTGCTTAAGCTGAAAACACCGCAAGCGAAATGAATGAATGAGGCACACTAAGTGATTGGCGTTAGTGTTGGTGTCGGTGTTGGTGTTTGTATTGTTTGTGTGGCAGTTTGGTGATTTAAATCAGTAGAAAAGCAACCGTCAATTAAGTCTGGAAGCCCACTAACAAAAAAGAAATCATCATTCAACGCTTTTTTTTTCTTGTTGAGAAAATTGATTGTAATGAAAGAAATACAAAAAGAAGAAAAAAAAAAATGATAATAATAATAACAATAAAATATAAAGAGGAAAACAAATATTAGAAAACACCAACGACAACAAAAAAAAAGAAGAAGAAAAATCACAACTGACTCATTGAATATTTGGTTAATGGAAGGGTGTAAGCGATATAAGAGGGGACGTTTAAAAAAAGAAACAAAGGCCATATAGTTGTGTATGTTTGTTCAACGGAGTAGTATATCTGGCGACTGACTGGTTAAGTGTTTTTAGCTGACTGACTGACTGGCTGACTGCAAATGATTTGTTTTTCTTTCTTTCTTTCTTTCTTTCTTTCTTTCTTCATCTTTTTTTTATTTATTTATTTTTATCATTTTTTTTCGGTGTGCGAAAGTTGTGGCACACTTTTTTATATGGCCAACCAACTGACAGAACGTTTATTATAATAAACTGCCGACAGCATCATATGTACATTGGTTTCGTTTGGCTGCACATCTAATTCCAAATTTCATTCAAATTGAATTGAATGATAAATTTTAAAATGTTGGCGTTAAAAGTTAATTCTTTTCATGTGTATACAATAATAATACACAATAACAAAAACACTCGCTTATTCGACACCATAAAGGGAAAAAGCTTTTAGTAAATAGCGCGCATCTGCTTTTACCCACAAAATGATACTTGAGCTGATTACATAATTAAACAGATGGTGTTACAGTTTATATATATATATATATATATATATATGTGTGTGTGTATGCAATGTTTGCAACAATTTCGAAACTTTTCAAAAAGTAAAAAATTTCATAAAAAATAAAAGCCTTTTCTTATTTAGTTAGATATGATATTATGATTTCAGTTTGTTTTTTTCTTTTTTAAACCAATACTAATCTCGTATAGCTTTCAATTTAACGCCGATTACTGGGACTTAACAACGCTTCGAATAGAACTAACATTTTTTAGATTATTGTATTTGCACTCTTTTTCTTACAACGAAACATAATAGTGCTGTTCTGTTTCTGCCTTTTTTTTTTTTCTTTTTCTCATGCTTGAATACGTAAGTCACGATTATTTTGACGCGACTTACGTTCCACGCAAACGCATGGCGCTTAAGGTAATGCACAAATCGAAAACAAACACAATACAGCATAATATAGACAAAAGATATATACATTTACATACATATCGAATTATATTTTCCTGGCAAGCGGCTTTTAACGCTGCATAACTAATATAGAGAGAGAGAGAGAGAGAGAGAGGGAGCTACTAAAGACCAACACCAAGGCATATAAACGATAAATGTTGTTGTATTAGCGAAGCTACATAATGCTGGCTGGCAAGCACAAATATCGATAAAAAGAAAAGAAAAACTTATCCGGAATAGCAATAGTTTTTCGTATTTGTCATATCCACCACCCATATCCATCATAGCAAAGGATGAGGTTACACAAGATTTGCTTTTTCATTTGTAATGCCCAGAAATATGCATCAGACTCTTGTAAAGCGTAATATATTCTTAATCAGCGTAAGTTTCCGTCTGTGCGCATTCTAGCAATTGCAAAACTTATGATACAAATTAAAATTTGGCATATAACTCATATTTGATCAGATCACAGATCGAATTCAGTAATTTGCCGCAATCACACCCAATAAATGAAAAGAAGAAAAAAACAGAAGATTATGACGTACAATTCGTAGCCGATATTGCTGCGAAGCTCTGCTCACAGCTCACAACTGACCAGTTTAATCGCTCACATTCCCCACCAATAGGAGCCAATGGAGATTTGGCAGTACATTAATTATGGTTTTCTTTTGTAACTACAAGCGAAATGCATGCATCCGGGATTGTATCCATCTATACTGAATTAACGAACTCTTTTCGTAGCTGTCGATTTAGCCATTTCGTCCGTCCATCCATGAATCGTCCATTGTTAGTGTTCGCAAGCGGCACAAAAGGGAAACATTACAGTTCCAACTCCACTTTTGTGTGCATGGAGAAATGACGCAGATTATGTTTTCCAATAGACGTTAATTCCTTAAACATATTCCAGTCCAATATTGCCAAAGTTGCCTACACGAGTTTTGCCATATGACGCCGAACGTCGTTATGACTTTGAACATATTGCCTACGGTTTCGGCCTCCGTTCAAATTTCGCATAACTTTGTTGTTGGTAGCTGTCGTCTGTGACGCGTTTATTTGATTCAAAAACTCTTTTAATATACAACATCGAGCTGAAACCGAACACTATTCACGCTAATAACATAATCTATCCTTGACCGTTGCCAAATTTTTAATAAAACTTCTAACGAACTTTTTTTCATTTTCTCCTTAGTGAAGAATAATTTAACAACTTAGCAACCAATTTCAGATACTGAGAAGCATCTCAAACATTACAATCTGTAATAAATTATTCTTCTCTTTCATTTTTTCCATTCTTTTTTAAATGTTATCCGCCATACGGTGATTGTTATGGAGCGAGAGATAGAGTGCTGTCGCAGCCTGGAAGATATATGTCCAATCGATAAGTGCTACGCCTTCAACGATCGACGTGGTCAACTGCACTCAAAGTGATATATCTACGAAAAGTGTATTCTCCAGAGAAGATATAAAATCGGTTCAATTCAAGCATGATTAATAGTAAGAAGATACGGCAATAGTAAGAAGAAAGCAGGATTTTAGAAATTGTTTTGCTGTTCTCTCCGATAGCACAGCATCATCAACAGCATTTTTGTTAGAAAGAATGTGAATGTGTTTGCTGAATTCGACTTTTTATCTGTTGTGAAAGCCAGTGAACTTTTATTTATTGAAATTTTTGAAAACACTGCGTACTGGTTAATCTTAATTCAGTTATTCTGCAGATATGCTATTGATGAAAAGCACTTGAAATATGTACAAGGAGTTCAGAGCTCGGCTCAGATATTCATTTCATCATATTGTGAGTTTGTTAATGACGGCAATGATGTTTGCTAGGACGGATAACATCGCGTTGGGGTTGTTTTTTTCCTTTGGCTGTCAATTGTACTTTAGCATTTTGAGTTTTGATAGCGTGGAACTTGGACTTGCATGTGATTGAAAACACTTCGTACTTGTATAAATAGCGCAAATTCTATTTAGGTTAAAAAACCGAGCATACGGTTTGATAACAGGAGAGGCAATGAGCGGCGAACATACTCTGTTTGACATATGTTATACTACTGACGGAGTTGGGTAAAAGAATGACGTCATAGACCACTGACAGCTTCCATATGAATCATTTGGCAAAAATACTTGGAATCACTTTAAGAATAAAGCAATAGATTAGAATCTGTTCTACGGAATGTGTCAGCGAATGGAGCTATCAACAGTGACGCACTATCGGAAGAGAGAAAAATAGATTCGCCAGCCGACACAACATTTGCGACCTGTAGGTCAAATCATTCACACTTTTTGCCTCAATAAAAATCCAACGATTTTGTTAGTCATTGAAATTCATCGAAGGCAAAGAGGGCGAGGTTTCGATAAAGAAATTTTAAAATTAAATCTGGATTCAGGGACGAGAAGTCTTTTGGTGACTGAGAAAAAAAAATTTTTTTTTTTCTTTTACTTTAGTTCCCTTAAAATTTGGATTTTGAATGGATGAAAGTGTTCTTTGGAGCGCCACAAGTTCTTATTAGCGTAGTTTGTTTCTCTTATATGGAAAAAGAACAATCATGCAATCAATCAAACTAATCAGCGTAGATTGATCTCGAAGGCTATCTTTATCTAATGATGATTAGTTGTCATCACATCATCAAATCTTATGAAAGACTCACAATCAAACTCTTAGAAGCTTTCTTTCTTTGTTTCTTTTTTTTTTTAATGATGGTTACGCCATGCAATGCGAGTAAGGTTTTTTATGGATGAATGTTTATGTGAGCCTTATGTCTGACAGATGGCTCGTTGTAGGGTGTTAGCAAATTTGAGTGGTCTTATAATAACTCGTCTCTCACTCCGTAAGGATCTTATCTAGAGAAATAGCGGTAACTCGAAAATTGACGCGATGAAGTCGAAAATCTTGTCGAAGATTTAAAAAAACTACAAATGTTGCACAAAAGTGCAATTATTCGCCCCATTAAAATTAAAACATACAACATCTATATGACAAAGCTTTGGAAATGCGTATACTCAAAAAATATTCAAATTTCTTTTCTAGAGGAACATCAGATGTCCGTCATCAGTAGTACACTTAGTAGTATTGCAACAAATACCGATTACCTTTCATGTAGCCATAGTCGCCCCAATTATGTTATATAATGTAATAATAGCTTAACAAAGGTTAAAGCTAAAAAGGGAAGAGTGAGATTCTTATTCCAGAATGAATAAAATACAATAATTTCCTTGGTTCTACTAAGAAGTTATAAAAAGTTTTGAAAGTTGAAAAAAAAAAAAGTGAAAAAAATCGAATTTTTAAATCATTTATCGAAAAAGTTTTTCTTTAAGTTATTTGTTCGTATAATTTTTTTCTACTTCTTTATTAAGACACATTTTTTCTTTAAATGCATTACATTTTAAACGACTTTAGAGTTAAGCCAAGAAGTATGCAAAAGAAACTTCACTTAAATGAAAAACTTTAGTCAGCAGAATCGGTTAACAGAATGTGTAACTTGCTTGTACCCAGCGAAAATCATTCTTAAGCTGACGAAACCGGCTAATGGGGTAAAAAATCAGTGTAAACGTAATTTTAAATTTAACGTTTTTATTTTTTTATAATTTTTTTTAAAAGAATTTTTTAAAGTTTCATGATAAACTTAAATCTAAATATTGACTAAAATAAATGCAAATTTCATTATATGATATTTGGAATTCTCAATAGAAAAAAAAATAAAAAAATAAAAATTAAAATTTTTTATTTATAATAAATATAATCAATCAATTGAACAAAGCAGTTGGAACGAAAACAATTAAATCGGAAAAAGTTCATGCATTTCTATCTCAACATAAATTTCACATTTGTAGCACGGATTGAACAAAAGGAAAAATAGATAAATAAATAAAAATGAAATGAATGAAAGCTCGATTAAATATATAAATTATATATAAATAAAATGAAAGAAACTGCTTTATGTTAATTGTTACTAAAAGCATTCAAAGACTCATTATTATTATGATTATTATTGATTTCATGAGTAATTACAAAAAGCCTTTAATGGTTTGCTTGGTTATGTTCTCATAATATTTACTGCGGCGCCAATTAGCATTTGGTTTGTTAGAGCGCTGCTGCTGTATTTGAACATGCGGTTCATCGACTACGGACGAGTGTATAGAACATAAGCTCACCTCTGGCGTTACTGAAGTAAGGGGACGTATTTCGCCTAACGCTGCCATGGACGGAGCATCAGCGATAGCCGATATTTCCAGCTCAGCTTCCGATTCTATTGAAGCATTCTCCAAAAGATTATCAATTTCTTTCCGCTGCACTAATGTTGGTGTAATACTTTCACTACGCAAATTTTCATTGATCGCGATAATATTTTGTTCGTCTAATTCTATGGCGTTTACTGCCACATCTTGCTTATCCGATAATTCATTTAATGTTTGACTGCTATTATCGGTAAATGTTATTGCTGATTTTTCAGATTTTTCTTTCGAAAGTCGTATTGTTGTCTGAGTTTGCCGATTTTGAGCTGACACATAACTTTGCTCGGAACTTTCAAAGGAAGTATTTAAAGGTGAAGTCAATTCTGGCATCTCATAGACAAATGTAGCGTCATCCGCATCAAACGAATTTTTATCACAACTAACAAACGAAGACGTAGTTCTACCGGAAGCTGTACGATACGAAGACGATGATTGAGAAAAAGGTGTAAAATTACCTTCAGAAGCGGTAACGAATGAATCGTCTTCAGTAGAACGTGAATGCCAATCCTAAAAGAAGCATTAAAGCAATTTTGAACTAACAAATCAAACAGTCGTAATAACAATCAAATTCATCTTACCTCGCTACTGTTACTCCTTGGCGTGCCAACTTTCTTATCGGCACTTCCATCGGAAGATTCTAATTCCATACAAAGCGCATTATCCTGTATATCACGTATAACAGTGTCCAAAGATTCCGCCACTTCAGCTATTTCGGTTAATTTCGCGGATATCGCATTGCAGGCCAAGGAATTATTAGCAATTGGCTTTATAACGACTTTTGAAGCATCCACAGAACTATTTGAAATTGAACCCGAACTGCTGCAGCCGCTACTGCTACTAGCCGATACGCTATCCACTATAGGGCTAGACGTGCTTATCTCTGAAGGCAAATCTTCGATAATAATACTGAAATTAAACAAAGTAAAATAAAAAACTCAAATATTGAAAATAAAGCTCAAGTTATGTTATCCTCATCGTGGACCATATTTAATAATAGTATGGCACGAATCCACACTTGCTTTTCAAAGTTCCCAAAAGGAGAAGACACCTTTGTCCAGAAATCTAGTTTTAGTCTTTTTTTTCACTCACGCAGTATGCAAGAAGTAGTTAACTAACGTCTAGATCTCGTCTGCAATTATCGGAAGCTCATCAATAAATAAGGCCGTATATATAAATATGATTCCTACTCAATACAAATACAAGTCCTATATCACGGTAAATATGTTCATACAAAATCCCATATTGTTCGAACACATATTATGTGAGACTAAAATGAAGAACAATGTTCCGAAATCTATTAAAAGGACTTTTTATTTTTAAATTCCATATAAGAAACCTTAATTTTGATTTCAATATAAAAGTGAAGTTATTAGGAAACAAATTATTATTAAATCCCATTTAATGTACACTCCATTTAATAATCGTCTGCCAAGTTCGTATTTAAAAAATTTCAATTAAAAAATGAAAAATTGTTGCTATTTGCGAACGGAAGAAGTAAGCTTTTACAACGCAAAATACAAATGAACCCAAGTTGAATAGGAAACAAATAACAACAAGGCCGACCATTAGATGCCCTACGCCACTTCGCCTAATATTGTTACTTACTCGTTGTGCTAATAAGATATCAAAAATTACACGTTATTTTCATACCATGGCATACTCTTCCTGAGAGCGGGCATATTAGAGAGTGTTCAAAACATCACGTGACAAGATCCAAACTTAGTAAACTTAATTTGCTTCCAAAAAAATTATATTACGTTTCAATTTCTGTCATAAAAACCTAGAAATTAGACTTTCTCTCCATATAATGACATTCCTTTCATAACTACTTCCATATATGTTGAGGTCTAAAAAATAGACCTATCTGGTCCAAATTCCCTATCGTCAATTTTTTGCTCAATCGCTGCTATGGGCTAATTTTCATCATCAAATAGTAAAAAGGGTTTACTATTGATGAGAAATGGAATCGGGGTCCCAGAAATACACCCGTGTGTTTCAAATTTGGGCCATTTACTTTTTATGTCAAATTACCATCACGAGCGAAATTTCATAATAAAATATTAACAAATAGGTCTTGTTGGCATATAAGCATTTACATAGCCTGAGCATCCTCAGATGCGATGACATTCAATCTAAAATTTTGACGAAAAATGACGGCCGATCTAAAATTTTCACACCAATTTAGAATGCCGAAATATTATTACTCAGCGACTTTTATCGAGAAATTTTGAAAAATGCAATTGACGACTTTTCGAAATAGGACGTTATAGTGGATTGATTCGAATTATTTTCAATAGCGTTCGTCATTGATTCAAAGCGAGTCAATGTACCAAGTTTCATCAAAATATCTCAAAAATTGTGACCAATAGCTTGAACACAAAACTATATGGACAGACTTCTGACGGACAGTATTTAGATAGATTCAGAATCATTTTCGGTATAATAAAAGGTGGATCTGCATTAAGTCATTCTGGGGATTGCATACGTCCCTATAAACTTAATATGGCCTATATCGCGTGTGGTATAGGGCGTAAAAACCGATGTCTACATACATACGTGCATAGCACTGTCTTGTATAAGGTAAAATTGAGGGTATTCCTACATGTTGTGTGCTTATAGTGCTTGATGTAATTTTGTAAAAACAATGCTGAACAAAAATTCCCTTATCATCTTATAGAACGGGTACCGGTACTCATAAGGTGCACCCATGTTCCGTAAGAATATAATAGTATGTCACAAAGTATGTTAATGGATCTTTGTCCTATGTGCGATCAAACACGCAGTGTGTTCACTATGTAAATTTATGCAGAGGAAATGTATAGAGCAAGAATAGCTTTCAAATCCGATTTGAGGATTAAGAAAGAACAACAAATAAAAAAATTAAATTACGTCGGTACCGAATCTTTTATACCGATCACCGTTTACTCAATCTCTCATTTACAAATTCTTATGCTCTATAATATGGAGTGGGCGCAATTGATTTCTTCTAATTTCAAAATAAAAGTCAAAAAGTTGCAGACGTGTCCTTTGAAAAGTTTACGGGAGAATGTTTGCCACAAATACTAAAAAGTTGCGCAAACAGACAGATGGACAGACGAATAAGCGGACATGTTTAGAAGAATTCACGATTTGACATCATCAGACGTGGCGATAGCTAACGCGACTGTATTCCGACACGTGATTTCCCTCGATTTTGAAAGAGTACATTCGTCCCCCCGTGAGAGTATTGAGCGTAGAATGAAAATCCTTTCGATACTTTACCTACGCAATATTGGAAATGGTTTTTCATATCACTACTTGCGGTCCATTGTTAAAGATTGTTAGTGGTATAATAATGTTAGAACAAATAAGAAAGATATTACACTAAATCCTTTCGAGCCTACTTTTTGTCTACTTTCTTTTTTTTTAAGTATACATGTCAGAATCAAGTAATTTACTATCAAAGATAGATATGTTAACATTACTTAGTATGTAAGCGTGAATAGTTTATTGCGAAGCCTTGAGAAAACTTGCACAGTAACACTAGCTTTCTACAAAAATTCTACCGTATGTACGGTATTTCTAAACCAAAAGCTAATATATCAAGAGCATAATATGGTCACCTAAAAGAACCTAAAAGAAAATGCCTAAAAGAAACACGTAACGACAACGTGGACAGAATGTTATACTAAATGCATCGCCGGTTTGAATTTCATCTGACGAGTAAAGAAAGTATGTTTTTAGGCCTAATGCTATGAAATGACGACGACGTTTACTTTCAGCAGAATGACGATAGCCGCACTGTGTATAACTAAAAAACTTTTCTCTTAACTGGACTTTTTTAAAATTACGTTGCTAAGCATTAAAACGCACCCAGATTTTACAGACAGCTGTAAGGCAGCAACGGAATCGAAACTGTACATATCAGTTTGAGAGGTTTCCAATGGTGCCTCCTTGTCGTCAATTTCAGTTTCATTATTATCTTTCAAGTCGTTTAGTTGTTCCCTTAGGACGATATCGGAGAGAGAATTATCGGTCTTTTCGCATTCGTTTTCATTTTCATGAAAACGAGAAGAGAATAAATCTGAAGGAGTTTCAAGGTTTTTCGTCGCATCTTTTACATTGTTTTTGCAATTGATAGTTTGAAGTTGATCAATGCACTCGCGATCTCTTAACAAATTCAAGTTAGCTTTAAAGATGTCGTTACAATCCATATCTAAATATTGCTTATCCTGCGTTAATGGCTTTAGCCAAGATTCTTGCCTCGTCGTCACAACCTCTTCAATTTTTAGAGAGTCTTCCGGATTTTGAGTCTTTTGAATTTTACTTAAATCTTCCGTTGGATCTATTTCAGAAAAATAGGAACTGATAGGTGATAACTGTTCTCTGCGTTCATCTTGTGTCGAATCGGTAAAAAATTTATTATACCTTTCGTTTTCATATTGAGAAATTTCTGTATTATTATCAAGTACTAGATTTTGTGCTCGCAATTCTGTTTGGAGTTCCGTATTATCTTCTTTAGGAAGAGCTTTATGATATCTGTACTGGCTTGGATGGGCCATTTTTACATTTTGTTCTCTAACAAAAAACGATTGTCTTTCTTTATCACTCGCTTCGTTGACTTGGTTCTCTTCATTTACTAATGACTTTAATAAATTTAATCCTTCCAGTTGTGCTTCACATTCAATTTCATAGTTAATTGGAATTGCTTCGTTCTCTACTTCCGGCAGAGTTTCTAAAGGAGTTTTACTCCTCCAGAATAAATTACGAAATCGAGAAAACATAGCAAATTTTTCATAAGTTTTTTCTTTCAATTAATCTTTTTTTTTTGTGCTCGCTATCAATCAATTAACTAATTGACGTCTATTTGCCTGACGGGCGGTGAATGGGCTCTTTGCCAAATTTGAGTTTAGACACAAGAAACAAGATCAGATAGAATTCTTTAACTTTTCATTTTTGTCCATAACGACAAAAATACATTCAATATCAAAAATATTGTTAACTCATTCGCAACAGATTACAAAATTAATGTCGTACACATCGCATCGAACACTGTACACCGCGTTATACGCGCTCCGCGCCGATTCTTCAATATAAAGATACAAAAATTGTTTTTCTTTTTCTTCTTTTTTTGTTTTTTTTTTTTATTTTATTTTTTTTTTTCTTCAAATCTTTTTCACTTAATTATTATTATTGTTGTTGCTCTTGTTGTCGCTGTTGTTTTTGTATTAAAGTTAAGTAAGAACTTTGCAACAGAATATCTTAGGCATTCGATCGGTTAGCGCGCTCCCGTATAATTTATACATCACTGGATCGTTCATCGTCATAGACTGAAGTGTGTCTACAGTTATTTGTGTTCCTGTAGTCGGCTTTCTTCCTCATTTATGTTTTATTTTTTACGTTAATGAGTGCGTTTACGTAGTATTTTAAAAATATTTTCACTTTAGGATTTTAAAAAAAATTTTTTTATATATATATAAAGTAATTTTTCTCTCTTTCCTAAATACTGTGTGTTCAGGCATCAAAGATTTATATGCGTTTTGTATTTTTCTGGTGACTTGATTTTTTTTAGTTTAAATTTTCATCGCACAACGCACCAATAAAGATTTGAGTGGATATCATTAAAGAAACATTTGAATACTATTCTAGAAGTGGTACGATGTTTACTACGCATTAAAATATTTCAACTCTATAGGTTAGACTAATTCCGAGGGTTGGAGCTTCACTGGAGATTACTTCACAAAAATATTTCTGAGCTAATTTTAATGTTGTCTTTTCATTTTTTACCATAAGTCAATTACAATTTCAACAATGGCTGCCGTATAACATTCGACTAATAATTATATCTCAATAACAAATACATGGATTGAGTACAGGGCAATATCGACTGTCAAGTCTTGTCGTAAGGATGCTAAAGAATACCACAAGGCACTTAGACCAATTTTAAAGGAATCTAACAACTACATGTACAAGATGCCTTCGAAAACAAACAAGAATTTTTCAAGGAGTTCTGTTTGCCGCATTTGGTAATGACTGTCGTAAATGGAAAGACTGCTTCTTTGCTGGGGTTCAATCAAGCAAGTATGACAACGGGAGGGGTTGTTTGAAATGATTTGTTGTAAATGACAGCGTGTTTTCTGCACCTGTGTCGTACACTTTTGACAGAATGTACGTCAGTGAAGGATGTAGAGGACGCTTCAATTCACGCAAGTGTACCGCAAGTGTACCGTTAAAAATCGAACAAGAATGCGGCAGAGGCGTAATAGCCTGACGGACAAAGACCCTCGAAGACTTTGCTGACACGTACGTTCCCTGATTAGCATGTATTTGTTGTTGTTCCATAATCCATTCACGGCACCGAATTGATGTCAACAACACTCTCACGAACTGCTTCGATGTTTTGTATGGAGGCCGCCCAAAGCGTAGCCCTGTCCTTCCCTCTCTCTCTCTCTCTCTCTCTCTCTCTCTATACGTTCCTAATATAAGTAGCCGCAAATAGGTACCTCCCGTTGCCAAAAATATCTTAGTTTGAAAAAGTGTTCTTTGCGCAGATTATATTCATGACGAGCATAAAATTTTGAATCGACTTGACCCGTAGTTAATTCTTTTAAAGAGAGTATGTTCTAGTTTCCCAACTGAGGCATGCCTCTATGCAGTATGCATGCAATATTCTATATATTATGCCGGTGGATGCAATCAATTTATCTACTCGCTAAAATGTCTTCTATTTAGAAGCAGAGAGATCATTAATATTAGTTATGACACTTGATAGCCCAGCCCTTTCTATCTATTAGTCGCCATGTCTCCGTGGAAGTCGCGAGCCATCTATATTGTAAACGTTTTGCTTTCGCGTGCATCACTACGAAATAATTCGAAGAAATTTCCGTTCATCAGTGCATTTGAAGTTTCTTCAACGATTGAGAACTTCAAAAAGGAAGTACTTCCCTTACGATACCTACTATAAATTGGTATTTTACTGTATTTGATATTATAACAAATTTCTCCAATATTTCTTGAAATGTTACACGAATGAATAACAATTTATCAATTTGATTATTTTTACAACCTACGCACACATTTCGAACTCTGTTAATGTGCACACAAGCACCTCACACTTAACGCTAATATATGGCGTTAATAAATTGTGAAAAAGAAGAAACTTAACCTAATGAAATAAATACAAAAAAAAAAAAAAAAAAAAAAAAATGCTTAGGAAAAACAAGTAAGAAAGCTGGCATTTGCCTTAGGGTGAATTTTGATGTCCGCTATCGCAAGTGAATGCATATGTAAAGGTTCCTTATTTTTTGCTATTCGTGCGTGTAAGCAGACGATTGGGAACAATGCCTTTGTACATTAATACTGATAGATAGATAGATAGATATATATGTGTATTGAGGGAAATATGTCAACATTTTCGGTTTTCTTAAAATGCCTTCAAATTCTCAAACATTATGTTTTTAAATAATTGTGAAATATTCCTAAAAATGTCTACTAATTTCTCGTGTCAGTTTTGAAGAATTCTGAAAAGAGAGATAGAGAGAGACACAAATGAACATTCATACAGCGAAGGGGACAACGAACAGACAAATCTATAGGACATATGGATAAATGGACAGAGATGTTGCGGAGAAACAGATCGATATGTAGGCAAGAAAGTCCGAAAGTGTGACAAGTGGATGGCAGGAAGACGGACAGATATGGAAATAATCGAAGTAATCGAAAAAATAATCAAATGTAGATTAGAGGACGAACAATTAAGCAGACAGATAGATAGACAACAGATATCGAGAAGAAGACAGATAGACGAATACAAATGGAAACGGATAGAGAGACGCAAATGTGCATGGACATCACGAGCGGGCAGATATATGGACAAATAAATGGAAGCACGGAGAAAAGTATGGGTGAAAAATAAAACAACTCCGCATTTTGTGTTGCCCGTAAGTGCACGCACATGCGTATACTTTAACGCGTTTTCTGCTTTACAAGACAAGCAATAAAATTATTATGCAGCCATGTTACTGTAGAGTGCGTATAAATAAATAAATAAATAAGAAATTCATAAGAAAATAAGTACTTAGTATGTAAATTTTCTTTGATGTAGATGATTGAATGTGCAGAACGCAAGATAAACAAGCTTCGAACAGCAAATTAATTGCGTTATAGAAAGATAGAGCCTCGGATAGACGTCATCAGTAAGCGGCATAGTGAATTTATTTATGCAAATTTCCATAAAACACTGAACAAGCGAGACATGAAATGTAGCTATAAAAACGTGTTTAGAACACAACGTGTCTACGTGATTTGTATATGTCTGTCTGCTTATTGTCTCTGTACAGTCCATAACTTGTATACTTTTAATTTGCTTTAATTTATGTTAATTAAACTCCAACCAATATAAACATTTTAAGTCGTTAATGAAATCAAATCACAGTTCAATGACTTTGAATGCGTACGAAGTTAAAAGATTTAATACAACTTTCATATCATGAATGAAAAGACTAAAAAAAAAAAAAAAACGAAAGGGAGAAAAAGAGAGAAAGATGGAAATAAAAATGCAATTAATATTTACTAACCTTTTTCCAGTTGCGGCATCCAAGATGAAAGGTTCCTTAAGACGTGTTTTTAGCAATCTGCCTAAACGTACCATACGACCTACTTCCAGTAAAAGTTGTTCGCGTTCTATCAGATGCTTGCGCAATTGATCGCGTTGTTCGTTTAACATTTTCGAATGATCAGGCAAAACGTCTGCACTACCTGCACACTGGCCAGTGTTACATTGGCTTGACGATAGGGATGGTGTTGTTAATGCCGGCATAATACCATCAAATGACGGCTGAGAATCTGACTCACTGCTAATGCCGCTACTACTACTGCGTTGTTGATGCTGATGTTGCTCAGTGTGTCGTTGCTGTCTAATTTGTGTAGGATGTTGTTCTTTTTGTTGCTGTTGTTGCAATTGTTCTTGTTGCTTGTTGAAAAATCTCAATAGCGAACGTTTCAATTCCATTAGCTGCTGACAATAGTCTTCAACACTACGATGAAACACTGCCGAAACGCGTAAACGGGTCATATGCTCTTGACTTATAGACTGTAAGCTATGCCAAGTGTGTTGCAGTTCTTCTTGCATTTGCACAGCATCCGATAAGCTCAACTTACAGGTCCCCCGTAACGCCTGAGACGCTTCCAACAGCTGACAGCCATAATTGTAGATGCTCTGTTGATAATAAAATTATTACATTAGTATTCCCTTGGTGTTTGTGCAAAAGGAAAAATTATTTTCAATTTTCTGTTCACTTTTTTGTAAACAAATCTTTTCTCTTTTGTTATATTTTTCCATTGAAATTTGAGAGGCACGTGCTTCAGTTGTTTTATGTTTTATGTTTGCTGAACGTTACATTACATTTCTGTTTCTTTTGTTTAGTTTGTGCATTAGCGTTGACTTGGTGACTGTGTAAAATGCAAAAAAAAAACATTGCCGATCTAATTGCAAATTGTTGGTCAAACAATTAGAAAAACCTTTCACTTTAAAAGTTAATAACAATTTGTATTTTTCATATTTAAAAGATAAAATCAACCTTCAGTACAAAATAAGAATTGAAGCTTGATCACAACACAAATTCAATTACGTCGACAGACGACATTCTTCTCAAACCTACTCTCAAATTTGATTTGTTTTCGACCTAAGCTTAAAAGTAATAGGTTTTCGAGTTTCATTAACTATTAAGCAGTGAATATATTTTTTGCGATTGGAGAATAACTAATGCGGAGAGTTTTTGGGCGATCATCTTGGGCTGGTTCCTTTACAAAATACCCCAAAGCCCATTCCTTCAAAATATCAGCGATTTCTACTCAAACAATTGTACCACATTTCCAATTACATACTTTGCAGCCTCCTAAGCATTTTCTTTCCTTCATTGGCCTAAGCTGGTTTAATTACGTAAACTTTGCCGCTTACTTCCCCTAGCAGTTTGCAAATTACAGAGATTCTCCCTACTTCGATTATCAGCTTTGCTAGTAGCATAGATCGTTAGTTATTACCTTATTACATCACTTGTTATTACTTTGCTCAATTCAGTACTGGTCTAAGGTTTCTAGATTTCATAAGAGATACTCAGATAGAAAATCGATGGAGTCAAGATTTTTGGATCAGTTTAGCAGACATCATCCAGAGTTGATATTTGCAGGCAGAATTCTCCGAATAATTTCAAAATATTTCGAAGAACAAAGGTGCCTTGAGCACTTTTTTGTATAAGTTTAGGACCATTTAGGATTAGGTCAATTTTTTGCAATTTTGTTGTTTAAACACGTCAATAAGACTATTTTTGTCTCTTTTCAAGATGCTCGATGGATATTATATCATCCGCATCTCGAAAAACGGACTCCGTAAATTTGTTTCTATGGTCACCTTGGACGGCTTTCGCCGATTGCTGTTCGCTAGGCTGACTACCGACTTAACTCTGAATCTTGATTTTGAAGAATCGCATGTGTCGCAAGAACACATTTTTTTTATTTCGCCTAAATAGCTACAACATGTTGATCTTTTCGATCAAAAGTGGACAAACACGGTAGTACCCGTTTCAAAAAAAGCTTTGCTCATGGAGAAATGTTCACAAAAAGTTCTGATATTGTTAAGTTGTTAGCGATCCAACGCGACCTTACTTTTCGGTCTTTCAAATCGATTCTGCAACAATTGATAAATATGGGCGATCGGTGTTTGTACGGCCGCATCTTAAATCAGCGAATCACTTCTTCTTTAAGATATTTTTCCTCATTGAAGAGCAACGCTTTATCAACACCCGAAACTCCAATTTTTCTAGTGTCACTAAATCAACTGGGTCTTGTAAACTAACGGTCGGAATATTATGAAATTGAAATACATTTCATTTGAAGGTTGATAGTATCTAAGAATCATATAGCGTTCATAGTTCCGACATCTATATGTCACACTAAGAACTGAGAGAGTGATGTGTCATTTAACCGGTGAAAATAACATTGTAAAGTGCACTCCGGCACGTACACCAGCCTGGAAAGTCCGTTTCAAAATTACCTCTTGTCAAGACGCGACGACTTTTTAAACACTGCAATGGACACAATTAATACTTAAAACAGACGAAGTCAGAAACATTTTGTATGCGACAGGAGGCAATAACAATTCGATCGTGAGCAAAGTTACTTTTTTATGATAGTAGTTTTTTTGTCTATTAGTCGATTAGCGATCCTCTAGATTTCATGCGTTTTCATTGAATTATAACTAAAGAGCAGAGTGAAAGCTTTAGTTCACATCCTTCATGCCATAACAACTAAAATAGAATCCTTTTCGTAATCCTGTAAGTGTCCCTAAGTACTTGGCAAGAGAGCATCGCCTGGTTGTTATGCTAGTGTTATCAAAAAAAAGAATAATATTACGGGGATTTTATTAACTTTCCCGAAAGACTTTGTACTTTTCGTGTATTCGTTTGCAATCATAACTCTTTCCACAAGCATTTTGTACATTGCCAGAGATCGTGTATAATATTCGCGTTAAGCAAAGCAAATAACTACTACTCAACATAAAGTCCGTCGTTCATGGACTTCACGCAGATCAGGGTGTCACCATGGCCGGCATTCTGAGAATAAACTCGATCTTACTCGCTAAGTCCTCTCGCCAGATGTTACTAAATTTGTTCGATTAAAGTAAATAAGTAAGTAAGTGTGTAACCTCCCCTAGCGCTTATTTCCATATGACGAGAAACTCCCTCTCAAAACTTTAATGACTCACTTTCCTTTCGTTTTATACAAAGAATGTAAAATTCCAAATTGATAACCACCATTAAAACGACAGTAACCCCAGCAAAACGTTTTAATAATAACCCGCAACTGCGAACACTTTTCTATACAACAAAAACAAAAAAAAACAAAAAAAAACTTTTGCCGCCAAAACTAAAAGCGACATATGAAGAGCGTAACGTCATTAAAGGAAAAAAATACTGGCATGTTATGGTTGATCAATTGGTCAATTCCATGTCCTGCCCTTTTGTGAAGTAAACACCACGTGTCTCCGCTTAATTGCAAGAACAAGCACCTTAGAATCCACTGATATAGGATCGTTAAGGAAACAAATCGATGTTATAATTATCAAATGTGTCTCAACTCCTTTGATAATTACAAGTGTTCCCATAAATTTAATATACTTTTTCATCTCTAATAACGTAATCGTACGAGAAATACACAAAAGCAATTGATTGCAGTTTTGAGATAAGCAGCCAACGGAAAGTTGTAAACATACGTATAGCGTATATATATACACGAAGGTATACACATGGACACGAGCTCACATAAGCTTGTAGAGATGGAATAGATACGCACCAAACTAAATAAATTTACAGCTGACCGAACGACCATTTGTCCATTCGATATAAACAACTTGTCAAACAACAACAACGTTAACATTGGGGAGGTCTCCCTACTTCTGCCACTCATTCATTCGTTTATTCCTTTGTTCGTTCGTTCATTCAGGTGTAACCAGAATAACTGCATTGCTAAGCTATGTGCTGTTGAGGTATTACCACAACGACAACACAACGCATATATATGCAATGTGCTGAGCAGAACTCACCTTTCCAGTCTTTTGAAATGTTTGCAATTCATCCTTCTGCACCTGTATCTCGTATATGTTACAGCCTACATGCGTGTGACACCTGATCATGACATTGTACAAATCATCTAACCATTTAATGGCCATACGCGAATCTTCCTCGTATGCCTGAATGTGTGTCACCTGTTCCAAGGTAAGTTTTTGCAATTCCACGCTATCGCTAAAGATTTTACGGCGCGCCAAGGTAGTCTCAAGAATTTCGCGTACATTACAGATATCATCACTGTAATCAATGTGTAGGTCACGGCCAAGTGCATCCTTAACGGGCATCGATAACATATCGCTAAGTTTTTCGCCCTCTTTAATCAGTTCACGTTCAATGCTGACTGAAAGCAAGAAGACAAAAATTTGAAAACATTTTTTTTTTTTTATTTTAAGTTTTTCAGAAATTTTTGAAGAATTATGCCACCTAATCACCTAAGCTTTGTTGACTATCTTTTAGTTTTTTAAACTGGCAGCAGCTTTGGTAAAATCTTCCATTTTGTTGTCCATGACTAGTGACTCAAAAACTTGGGTGGTCCGTTCAAAATACTCATTGACTAAACGATAAAATCTTAACGATGTTATTAACATATTACGTCTCCTCTCAAGGCGGCTAGCGAATGAACGGCAAACGAATTGCATAAAATCTCTTTGAGATATTAAATCACGATATGCCAGACCATCTTTGCAACCATTGTATGTATCTATTTTATATAAAAGTTCTCCATAAAAGCCATACGTTTCGCGGCACTCCATTTCAAGGACATTATGTGCCGTTCTTAATTGCTCGCAAGCTTTCACATCACAGCCAATAGTGTGCTGGCGATTAAGAAGCTGTTCGGCTGTATTTAATATCCAATTAGTGACAAAAGCTACACCTTCCTCCAGCGAGGACAATTCACGTCCTTCTCGAACAATTTGCATCAATTCCAGCCACAAATTACGCAATTCGGTTTGTCGCTTTTCAATATCGTTTAAACGCAATTCAATGCGTGAACGTTCACAGTTCAAATCAAGTGGCAAGTTACGCTTCATTAATGCACGTACTTGTGTAGACGCCGTTAAATTCGTTGCTAACTCGTTGCTAGTTAAGTGTGTTATGGCGGTGGGAGCTATTATTGCTGATGTCAGTGGCGGTGTTGGTGCATAAATTTCATTAAAACGTGTTAAGATACGATTACCTGAAATTAAGTTGAAAAAATTTCTAATTTATGTTTTCAATATCTTTTTGATTTATCGCTTTAAAAAAAATCTCTCCAAGATGTGAAATACAGAAAACTTGTTTAGCGAAAAAAAAAGGAAAAATTTAACAATTAATTATTGACGTGAAGTTAGCCCACTGTGCGTATCCCACATTTTTGTCTTTGCTAAGAGACCCGCTATCTTCACATTTGGCTCGCGCCTCCGCTAAGGCCAGTAATGGACTGATAATTGGACTATATTTAAAGAAAACAACAAAATTATGGAAAAAAGATTAAACTAAAATAAAAAATACGAGCGTAAATCATAAACGAAATCATACCTGATGTTTTAAGAAATTCAAAAAAAAATGTATTGTCATTAAACATCTGATATGAAAGACAACTTACGGCCGTCATACATTCACATAAGTCATTGACAACTGAATTCTATTAAGTCTCTACAATTTTTCATACTGAAGACAGCAATCAAATTAGGTTTTTCTGATAGTGATCGGTGTCTTCTAAGACATATCATGAAACTAAAATTGTATTGATTCCCTCAACTATTTCATAATTAATTAAGAGTCTTACGTGTACGGCGGGCGGGGGTATATATTGGGGATTTTTGTGCGGATCACGCCTAAGGATGGCAATGAATTTCGATTTTTCTCATAGTTTTCAGTGTCCTTTAAACTAACGTTATACCTTTGAAAATTGTTGCAACACAATTTTCACATTGCTTACTCTTGTTTTACTCTTTAGGTTCTGTGATCGCAAATAAAAAATTGGTTTATATCGTTCTATATGCTCGTCCTCCGTACTAACTCTTAATTTGAACATTCATTTGATTGGTTTTGTTTTTACTTGGCGGTAAATAGTAATTTTTAGCAAAGACACAAACATAAAAAAATTGTAAGTTGTCTTGGAGGGCTATCTTCGCTTCGATAATTAATTAAATTTTTTACAGCGCAGAGAGAAATTTCATGTGCCAGTTGCATACGAATCTGTACTCTGGTTGAAAATTGCATTTCCAAATGATTTTCTCGCCTGTTTAATAAAAATCTGAAAACCTGTTATGATGAACATATGTTATACGAAACATTCACGAGCAAAGTTAACCGAAAATGAAGCCATAAAAACGCATTTGGTCGATATGCCTTCATTTTCAAACACGCACAATGCATTTGCAATGCATTTGCGCATAAATATATGCGTGTGGTTTACCTTTAAAGTGTTGACAACAACATTAACGTAACATATAATAGCAATCGTATATCCACTCCTGTCTATAAGAAATTATTATCGCGAGGAAAGGTGCCTCACTCTCAGCATTTACTGAGGTTGAATTGTAAGGAGAATTTCTGCTATTCAAAATTCAAAATTTCAAGCCCTCAATTCGGGTTAATGATTTCCACTTGCTTCTGAGGCAAGCCTCTGTTTTCTTTTTTTGTTTTCGTTTTTTTTTTTTTAACTCTTGAAGCCTTGTTGATTGATAATTAACTTATTTCAAAGTTATTTAATTTAACAACAATTCAACTACTGTCTAGACTAAAATATGTGACTCTCTGATCAAGAGTAAATCACTTTAGCGCATTGTCTATCGCTTAGTATTCATTTCCAATGTAAACCAGAAGATTTCCTTTAGGATGTTTTTCTTTAACTATTTTTTTGTCTTATTTCGATCTATTGATGTAATATTTTGCTTCCGTTTTTTTGTTTTTTTTTTTTGTATGTATCATCTTTATATTTTAATATATATTATAATTTTCTTTATGTATATGTAATATTCAGAAATTTGAACATGTAATATATGTTTATTGGCCTAAGCAGAGACTTCTCATGTTAAAGTAAATAAAATTGTCAACATATGTGTATTACTCTCACTCAGTTAATGTAACAATAAAGGAGAGTTTAGAAAAGTGCAACCAAGCAATAAAAAAATCTGTTAAGAGATATATACATATTCCCACCGCTGTCTAATAATTACGTTTTAAAATTAATGAAAAGTTGCATACATTTTTAAAAACAACCTGAAACATTATAGTCGTGCAACGCCGACCATTCGGTACCCTACACAACTTCCCTTAATACAATTATTCAGTCGATTTCGGCAGCAGGTCTTCAAAAATTACCTGAAGTCTGAAGTGCATATTACGTATCTATTCAAGTCAGATTTGATGAACACCAAAACTTTGTACATATGATCGTTGTGCGGAGGAGCGTAAGACATGCTATTTGTTGAGGAGATTGATATTGAAGATTTAAACTAAGCATGTGTAGATACTTAACAAAATGATCGTGAAAGTCCATATAAAAGCCACTCATGATTACTAACTAAACATGAAATTAGTGAAAACAAGTAAGAACATTACAGTCGGGCAAGGCCAACTTTTAGTAATCTTACATCACTTCGCCTCGTATAGTTATTTACCCGTATGGTAATAAGATACCAAAAATAACATATCATTCCCATCCAAAGGCATACTGTTCGTGAAAGCCCGCATATTGGAGGGTACCCAAAAGATCGCATAGCATGATCCAAATTTAGCAACTTTACTTTCTAAAAATTTTATTATTTTTCAGTTTCCGTCATAAAAAACAAGAAATTAGATTTTCTCTCCATATAAGGGCCTGCTTTCCATAACAACCCAGGATTTCTTAGAGTCTAAAAAATAGACCTATGTGATCCAAAGTCCCTGACGTTAATTTTTTTGCTAAATAGTTACTAAGGATCAATTTTCATTGTAAAATATTAAAAATTTAACCCGTTTCAGAAGAAATTTTATATGGACTAGCGTCCAAGAAATAGACCTATGCGTTTCAAATTTGGTCCACATAATTTTTATATCGAATTCCCATCATGAACATAATTTCATTATAAAATATTAACAAATAGGCCTCTTTGGCATATAACAGTCTACATTTCCTGAGAATCCTTATATGCTATGGTATCCAAAAAATAGACCCACGTGGTC
This sequence comes from Glossina morsitans morsitans, assembly GCA_001077435.1. Classification (NCBI taxonomy): domain Eukaryota; kingdom Metazoa; phylum Arthropoda; class Insecta; order Diptera; family Glossinidae; genus Glossina; species Glossina morsitans. The sequence continues at coordinate 134,428 of CCAG010008817.1, read as the reverse complement.
TAGGTTTGGTAATGTTGATTTTTTTATCAATTTACTGTTACGAACCAATTTTCACCATGGAATATTAAAAATTAGACCGTCTTACCGTATAAAAATTCAGTTTTCATAGAAACGACTGTATGAGAGGGTGCCCCAGCTGTTTCAAAATTTTCACAGCAACTTATAATGCCAAAATACTATAACTCAGCGTAATTGTAATTTTTTTCGAATGGAAATGGTCGAAAGGGTGAACCGATCCGGACTATTCCATACAGTTCGTCCTTGGGTCAAAGCCAGTACCAAATTTTGTAAAAATATCTTAAAAATGGCGACCTGTAGTTTGAACACAATAGTACGTGGGCAGACATCAAACGGATGGAAGGACAGATGGATATACAAGCTTAGATCTATTCAGGTAAACCGATCGGTACAATAAAAGCCGTCTGGATGTTACGTTACATACGTCCGCACAAACATAATATACCATATACCACCAATGGTATAGGGTAAAACTGTAAAAATAAAGCTCCCATTTATATTTTGCATTGCATTATGTGGTTGTGTACGTATACAATTTGTTATTTACAAAAATGGAATGATAATTGCGTAAAAAAGTATTTAACGATAAACAGTCGGTATTTCGGGGGAATACTTCAAATTTTTTAACATACTCTTACAAAAATTGAAAGCTGAAAAAACCTATGCGCGTAGAATATGTAACAGGCGTGCGATTGGTATTAAAAGTTGTAGTGAACGACTCTATTAAAATAAAAATAAAACTCATTAATAACGCGGGCGAAGTTCTTCGTTCCAATAAATTTAAGCTTAGCTAAGTACTAAACCCTTCAAAACACTGAATTATGATGATTGACGGACTTCACATTGCAAGTAAATAGTTTATGTGAATTAATACAATGCCAACAGGAATGATCACATGTATATGCTTACATACCTGTACAGATACATTTCTATATATATATATATATATATATATATATATATATATGCGTGTGTGCGCGGATTTGTGTGTGTATGTTTGTTATTTGTTTCTATTATAGGAGCAAACGTGTTTCTTTTTCGAATTCATTTATTTAAGTATTTTTTCTTTCAACATGTAACTGTTCAAACAAGTCAATGAAAATTACGTTAAAGCCGGCGAGAGGTATTGATGGTGTTCGTGGCGGACTGAAAATGAAAAAGGTTTGCTTTTTGCAAGTCAAGGTAAATATGCACATAAATAAGTACTTACATGCGTCAATAATTTGTTGATATTTCTGTTTTCTTTTATTTTCTTTATCTTTGATAAAAACAAAAGACTTAAACAAAAAACTTGCGTGAAAAAATTATTTTCTTTTACTAAATAAATTAAAAATTGTTATTCAAGAAAATCAATAATCTTATGTATATGCATGTAAGAAAAATCAGAGATTGCCTTGAGAATTTTATTTATGAAAAAAAAAAAAAAAATTACGCACACACGCGGTTCGACAGATTACTTCTTACTCACTTTAATACATTGCCAAAAAAAATGGGAAAATTATAAACGCGTTGAAGCGAATTTTGGATTTACACTATCGGAGATAAATATTTATAAGATGATGTTAATAGACCGGCTCACTAAACTAAACTGTACTTCACTTTGTTTTAGTGTTTGTCACCGATCAATTTTATTGTCGAGATCAATTCCATTTTCTTGGCAATTGTGAAAGAGATTACAAGCTTATCACGGTCGTTTGCTAAACTAATACGCATGTTACAGTCAACGAATTTTTCCCAATTCTGGAGATAGGGGAAAGATGTTACGGCAAGAGAAAGCAGGAAGTTTAGAAAAATAACCAACCAAATATATTAAGTGTGCAAATAACTTCTCCAAGTTGAAATTGATTGCTTTATAAAATCGGCCTGTCGCATTTGTTTCTTCCGAAAAACTTTGCACACACATAACATAGATATTGGAGCTAATACGGTTTCAGTTTCAGTTCAACCTGTCGTTCATTGTATATCATATACGTATATAAATTTATGTTATAGTTGCGTTGGTATGACAAAATTAGTGCAGATCAATTTTTTAATGTTGTTTTGTAAAAAAAAAAAAAAAAAAATTATTTATTAAGAAATTTTAAATTAGTTTTTATTTTGGATAACTTTTAGAGATAAAAAAAAATAAATAAAAGTCATAACTTTGTACTTACAAACCTTACTCACCCAAATCCATAGTTGCTTCGATGCTATTGTGCACGGTTGCTTGCACTTGTGCACATTTTTTTAATTCGGCGTCCGCTTCTGTAGGCCTCAGCGTTGATTTACTACTTTGTAGTAACGATTGCAAATTTTCCATAGCTGTTAATGTATTATTATAGCATTTTTCAAACTCATCTATGATCTAAAATAGTTATAAGGTTTATGTAATAATTAGCATTAATTTCGATGTTTTATTAAAACTTGCCTTACGTTGTTGTAGCCATAAATCGTAATTGAATTGAAGCGAACCACCTAATTCTTCAGGTAAATTATGCATATCAAAAAATTTTGTTAAACGTGCTTTCGATAAAATAATAGGCTATCAAATAAAATTTTGATAAATTCAATTTTCGTTTACACATAAATCTAAAGTCACCTCTTCCTTGGTATAAGACTTTGTGCAGGTTTCTACATGTTTCTCCCAGAAGCCTTCCGACTTGACTAGATACAAAGTAATGTTTAGACCGCGAAATAAGCCATAAATAAAGCGTGCATGTTGCCGCGATATACGGGCGGTATCTTTCTGAGCATCTACTATAATCGTAAGTCCTTTTTGTAAAATTAAATCGCTAAAATCGAAAATTAAAGCATTCAAATTTAATAAGTTAACTCATATATATGTAAGCAAAATGGGGAAACAAAAATCTATTCTTAAAAAAATGTCATAATTTGTAAAATAAACTCAATACATCTGCCAATACAACATGAAAAGTCTATCTTCAGGCTTTGTTTTCTTCTTGTTTTTATATCCACTCATGATAGATGAAAGTGTTCGTCTATCATCATTTGTTAGTGAAACGTTTCAGACAGAAACAAATTTTAGAAATAAAACTTAAATTTGTTATAAAAATTTCTATTTGTTGGCTACTAATTAAATATAAAATTTCTTATCCTTTGTTGCGCTACTAATTAAATATAAAATTTCTTATCCTTTGTTGCGCAATTCATGCACCCTAAACAGATAACTATAGCGTTCACATCAGATATTAATCTAGATCTGGGCAAGAGTATTTTCTAGGAAGCATCTTAATACGGTCAACGCAAAATTGATCCTCATCCTGCAGGTAATGAGCTAACACTTGGCCGATTACTTTGAAATTTGATAGTGATAGACTTTGTCTAAAAGAATAAACTTACTTTTAAATATTCTTCTTATCTTTCTCCTCCGGTCGGGTGTAAAAATGTCCAAAATGTAATGACAAAGTCCCCCCTCCCCTCCGCACAAAGAAACCATTTATAATTCGAATGTTAGTGAAACTATCTATAAGATGCTGTCAAGTTGTCTAAACGTTCAATTTAAATAGGGATACGAACAATCTAAAGTAGGGTGTATATCGAATAAGTGAATCTTCACTCTACCTTACAACCAAATATAAGAGAGCAACTATTAATGGATATTAAACACACGCACTCTTAAGCCAAATAACTTCTCGTTTTTAATTTTAATAGTGTTTATAACTGCTACCATGTGCTTTGTTTCTACCGCTATGTATCCCTGCCTATAATCATCTTTTTAAACGTTACTTTAACTAATCTGCCCAACTGGTTCCATAGTGTAGCGGTTATCACGTCTGCTTTACACGCAGAAGGTCTCCGGTTCGATCCCGGATGGAACCATTTGCCTTGAGTCGGTATTTTGTTTATTTTTTAATTTTTAACGGTAAAACAGTTTGCAACGAAACCTTGTTGTGCCACACATACATACAATGGTTTCATCATAGTAGGCAGAAAATTTCGTCAATTGAATTCAGCACTTCTATAGTACATATAGAGGTGGATGGGGATGGGGGTAAGTGAGGATTCTGTTAAATCATTTGTAATAATTTTCAAAAACTCATTTGTCAAGGAATTGTTTCCATCTGATCTTTTTGAGCCGTTTTGTGGTACTGCACGATGCATATACATGTGTAAACTCGATCTGTGACTTCAACAAAACATAAGCATGTAATATTTTAACGTTCTATCCCAATTTTTGCGATTCGCAATACTTTAATAACTTATAACGGAGAACCAGACAGTCGGTCGGACGTATAAACAAACATAATTGGTATAATTGAGTCTTATGTTAGTCCAGGACATATACATACTTGAATGTCACAATGTTCGGCGATTTTTCGATATTTATGACCAACAACCAGATATTTTCATTCTCAGAACCTGTATACCTTCTTTATGGCCTTACACCTCTCTTCTGCGTTTGTTTTAGTCTATCTGATCGGAAGTAGAAGAAGAACTCACGATTAATCTAAAAGCAAGATATGGAAAAATCTTGACTAAACAGAGGAAAAAAATTCAACATTGACGCACACTGTCTTCCCGTTTATCAGCTTAACTTAGAGAGAGAGAGAGGGAGAGAGAGAGCGAGAAGCAAAGAAAGCTTCAATGACAACTCAGTTTAAACGATTTCCCGGCAATTTTTAGCCTTCTAAGGATAGATATAGAAAAAGTATTTTATTCTTTAGTTGCTTCCGTTATGATGGGAGCATAAATATTCCTATGCTTACAAAAACGAACCCCTTGCAGGGTTTGTTCTGCATTATGACTACGCACCCTGATAGCTGCACTTTACCACCACTAGCCCAACCATTGTGTATTTCTCTTCTCCTTCTAAATATAGATGTAATTGCCAATGAAAAATAGGATCGCGTTCAGATCAATTCTATTTTCATCTTTGTGGGAGAAAGAATTAAATCTACATACTGAGGGGACAATTTTTGTCGGTAACACTACTTCGTCTACTTTTATAACTATTCAATTAATTCTTAGAAAACAATTCGAATCACTTTCATATTAAATGTTTTTACTAAATTTATTCATAAAAGCGCGCGCCAAGTGTTTCTATCCAAGTAAAACATAGCTTTTTTCTCTTATTGTTATACCTTTTAAAGTTCTTTCTATCTTTTATACCTTCAAAATTCCACCAAATTATATATACATATATACATATATATATGTACATATGTGTGTCTGTGTGTTAATTTATGATTTTTTTTTTCTTTTCAAATGTTGATTTTTAGAAAGTCATTTAAATATAAAATAACTCCTTGTAAATATTCGCATTTTAATTAACGCTTCGGAATACATTAAAAAATTTTTATTTAGAAAAATGGTAAGTAAATGTATATATTTACATAAAATAAAATAATAGTTTTTAGCCAATACAGTATAAATATAAAGTTCTACTAACCTTAGTGAACGCTTCAAATACGTTACGGATAACTCCAAGCATTTACGTTGCCAACTTTGTAAATCATTAACGATATTAACAATAAAGATTACTTTACCATTACGATCGAAACCGCCCGGCAAGTAAACGGTGCGTGTCTGTAAAGCATTTAAGACATCTTCTTCCATAATGCGAAAGTTTTCTCTCCTTTTTGTCAATTTTTATTAAACTAATTGTATTATGTAGGTTTTATTTATGATATTTTCTATCTCTCTCTTACAGCAGTTAGTTTTCTTTTACATCGCAATCACGAATGCTAAGAATGTTACTAATTTTTGCTTATTTCAATCAAGACTGAAGGGTTTCTGCAAAGAGGACACTTGTAATTCTTAATCGATCCGATATCCTTTCGTCTGTCCGTATTTCTTCAAGCTTAAGCTTCTGCAATTACAAAATTTGAAATATTTTCGTTAACACTTCATAAACTATAGTAGTATAGCAAATATAAAATCTATCATAAATGTTTTGCGATCTTGCGTATACGAGTATACGAGAGAATAACGACCTTGACTATTCCATTGTCAGGAACACAATTATTAAAAGGAAATAAGCATTATGACATATAGGACTTATATACAGAGTTTTCTTAACGAACTTCTTGCAACATATGATTTGATTATTTCGCTGCTTGTCCAGCATGTTGGCTTTTTTCGAAAAACCACACATTCGATCGGGTACCGTCCAAAAATTACGCTACAAATTGATCCTATCTTAGAAATTTCCCGTAATCGATAAATTCGAATCATCGATAACACTACCCTGTGAAAACATATATTTTCCTCATTGCATGCATTTGTGGTTTCCTAATACCACGTTATCGTTGGCCATATAATGACCGCATAAACCAATATACGTATATTTCAGCAGGCAGCTTACTCATTTGCTGCTTGTCCCCATATTGAGACGATTTAAACGGGCGATTTTTCCGCCTAACTTGTCCGTGCCTAAAGTGAACTTGAATTTGGACAGTTGCTCCAAGATCCAATGGCAGTCTTTTGCTAAAATATCAAAAAAAAAACTAAATTGAATGTCATGTCAATAAAAACGGAGAAAACGGGCGTCACATTTCCTATGCTGTTAATCGTATTCGATGATCAGTTGGTAGATTTCATTTTAAATAACACCGCAATATAGCGCGTAGTTTAAATTCGCTTCAAAAGGCAGAATATGGGTTTCTAATGCATTTTCTCCCTTTTTTTTCGCTTTCTGAATCGTTAGCGTAAAAAAATTGCTAAAATTCTTTTGAAGTATTTTATCTTTTCGTGTTTACAATTTAATTACAAATTTTTTATATTTAATTAATTTTGAATTAATTTTTAATTATTATTGACTTAATCATTTTTTGATTTTATACTTTTAAGCGTTTAAATAAAGAGACATAATATTAGGCTTTCTTTCTTTGATAGCTATATCGCGGTACGTATGTGGCCCGATGCTATCTATTTTCTCAACCTGGCTCGACTGCTATAATCGCAAATCATAAGAAACCATTCAATTTCCGCATGCAAGAATTATAAACAATGCTTGAAACAATCTCTTTTTTTTCCTGTGGAACATCGTCAATATCTTATGCGAGAGTTAAAGATTTAACTTTTTATGTAAAGGAACACGTTTGACAACTTTACCATTTATTTACGCATACATTTCTCTCTCTTTTTTATGAGCTATTTACATAAAACGCAAACAAAAAAAAAAAAATCACTAAATGAATTTCACTATTTTCATATCGCTTTTTCCCCATTCAACATCATCCAAAAGAAATTTTTATTTAAATCACAAGAAAAATGCAAAAGTCTTTAATGCAAGTGCTTAAAAGTTCCTAGTAAGTGGCTGTGCGTTTATTTTTATGGTTAATGCTGACCATGTGACACATATAACCATTTCAGGTTATTTCATATTTATGTATATATAGTTTTTGAAGATGTTTGCGGATACGTTAATATCACGCGGGTAAAATGGGAACGCTAAAGTGTAATACTTTCATCATTGGACATCGGAGACGTCGCAATGTATTTTAGAGCGGTTAAGTCTTCAGACAATTTGGCTTAAGCAAATAGCTGTAATAGCAAAGAATAGTTGATAGTCTTCAACAATTTCTTCCGCTAATAATATTTTCCCTGCCCACCTCAAACACACTCTCTATATAATTCACAACGTATTGGCGATCATCCTGCGGAACGAAAGCCGTTGAAATCATGATTACGAGATTTAATTTCTTCGCTAAAGGAAGGCACTTGTTCTGAAAGTTTCTTTATCAGTCTTATCAGATTACGTTCGCAAGTCAGACAAATCCCTCCCACACGTAGCAGATAATTTTCTCTTTTTCCTTTTCTCTGTCTGACGTTCAAAAAGCAGTTAACTCGAATACAGAGCTCCAACAAAACTACCACAAAATAATATTTTAATAAGGTGGAGTTTATGCGAATGTTGTTTGTAATTTGTAAAATCATTCGTTAAGTCATCTCAAATTATATAAAATTGTGATTTGATATGAACAGACAATGCGAAATACGATCGGTACACAAAGCGAAGAATCGTCACTCCATCTTCTGATGGGGTAATATACCGAAGTTATCGGTAAATATTAATAGATTTGATTCAAAGCGCACATCACGTATTTTTCATCTTCTATAATTTCTTTGATTGTGTGCGAATAGTTCGCTTAACAATAAATTAATTGTTTTTGTTAAATTTCTTAAGATTTGTTCTCATTTAAAGAATGTGCAGCACTCCCTAGTATTTACTTAAGCATACAAATATTCAAGCTTTGGATTTCAACCAATAAAATGTTTTAGTTACATTGCTATTGTGCCAACATAACATATAACATATTTCTAACACAAAAAAAGAAAAAAAAAATAGCAGTTAATTGTACAAATCTTTCCACATATGAATGTGTAGTTGACTTTATACCAGTTTTACTTTAATTTTACAAGTTGCTGTTTTATATATACTTGATGATAAAAGTATGTTGTTGTTGTTGTTGTTGTTGCTGTTTTTGCTGCTGTTACGGTTATGTTGCATTGTCGTTTACTATAAACAACTTGCAGCCGACTACTTTGCAACAGCAAGAAAAATAAAAAGAAAAAGTAGAAAAATAAACCGTCAAGAAAAAGCTCCATAAGAAAGAACTAAAGAGAGACCTACTTTAAATACGTCAGTGGAAACCTAAATAAACTGCCCCCAAACGTTTTAAACTTGTTAGTGGTTTTAAAGAATTGTTGCTTTTTCAATAACTGATAGTAGTTAGTTATAAAAGTTTTTTACGCTTACACTCAAAATAATCAAATTTTTCTTCGTTTTTTTTTTTTTTTACTACAAGCATGCGAAGATGTGACGTCTATAAATATGTGTGTGCAGTTATATGCATACACTATATACAATGAAAATCTAAAAATATGACAGGAACACTTATTAAAACGAAGCTATTTTGTTTTTCTAACATTAAGGGTTGTTTTTGATTGTATTAAGTTTGTTATTCCGTTTGTAACACTAGAAATAATCGTAATTTACAACAATATTTTAGTTACACATTTCAGTCTAATTAATACTGTTTTCATTATTAAGGCCGATAATTTTTGATTTTTTTAAGTTAACGTATTTCTCATGCCGAGTCAAATTAGCATTATTGCTCTCTTGGCCTATCCCTTCATTATGTAGGTCTTCATATCTCGTACAAATTAAAATTCATCAAAGCCAGAGATTTGTTTTGTCAAAATAACTAAACAATTTATTTAAACACAATCAAGAGCTGTGGCGAGGCACGCAAAACATTGATACCTTTTATCTAATTAAAATAATTTGTATTCTCACTGAGAGTTTAATTGCGTGGGTTAGCATTATATTGTAATGGTAGTTAAATACTCTTTAGAATCCAAGATTCGTTTTCCAAAAGAACGATAGGAGACCATTTTTCATAAGCCAGTAAGAAATTCACTTCTGAGAGGCTTCTTTCTGCACGAAAGCAAGGATAAAGTCTTTCGACTTGTCTCCATACTTATAACCTCTCTCTATCACTTGTAGTACTTATCCATTAACTTTGTGCGTATATATATGCATATAACACCCAACAAAATTTGGATTATAAATCTATCTTTTTTGATTATAGCAATCGACTCAGAAAATGATTCTATAATGTCTGTCTGTTGCACGCCTACTCATGTTCACTTGCTTTCAACCAGTAGGCCATGATTTTTGCGTAAGCCAAATGGCAAATGCCATTGAGATTTCTTCGGATCGATTTATTTCTACCTCGCGCTATATGAAAGGTAAAAAAATATCATTTTTCATCGCTCTCAACAAAATCGAAGAAATCCGTAAAAAGAGATATTTTGAAGGACTAAAGGAATTTGAAAAAGTTGGATGAAGCGAAACGACGTTTTGATCTTCATTCTTTCTAAACAGATAGGTATATAATAGAAATGAATTGAGCTCAGTTCGTTCTAAATTAAATCGCGCTTTTTACTTGATCACTGCTCGGCATTTTCCAAATGTCCTTTATAGAACTTGATGTTGTATAGACTGAGGTGTTGATCCCTGTCGACAGCAGGTAATACCGTTGATTGATAAATTTTGAAATTAATACTCTGGGAACTGTACGTAAGAAGAAAGCCACCTTTTCTATTGTTTTGACCTAATTTATGCTAAGAAGATCTCGAGTGCCATAAACCTTCCTTATCCCCAACGTGTCTATATGTACAATCATGCTGCAGCAAGTAAATAAAAACACTGTAGACGTATGAGACCGACCATTAAATACTCCACACTACTTCGTCTAATACTTTTTTTAATTGTTTCATGATATAATAATAAAAAGTATACCAAAGACAGATACTTTTCACGGACGTTCGCATAGAAAAGAGGGCCCAAAATGTAACCTAATATGGAAGACTTGTCCAAATGTGGGAAGACTTGTGAAAACTTTTCTTATTCTTTGCCTAGTTTCGTCATAAAGTACTAAAAATTAGACTATTTGTTGTATAAAAGCTTACTTTTCATAGGGCAGGCTTAGGAAAGTACACTTATATCGTCGAAATAGGGCACAGTTATCTTTTTCTATGTGCCATTACTGTTGTCGATTAATTTTCGTCATATAGCAGTAAAGGTTAGACCTTTTCATTCTGCAAGCGCTTACTTTTCGTGGAAACAGTTATATGAGAAGGATTGAAGAAATTGGTTCAGTCAATTCAAGATGCTATAACACAGCAATTTTTGTGAAGAAATTTTGAATATTGCTAATATTGTTCACCTAACCCTAACAGCTTTCTCAAAACAAGAGATTGTACGTGAAGTGTTCGTCAAAATGGTTCAAACCAGCCCATTTTCAATATCAATTGTCCTTGGGCGAAAATATGTCGACACATCAAATTTCGTTAAAATATCACAAAAATGGTAACATGTAGGTTGAACCCAAGAACACTCATAGAACAAAACATAAGAAGGATGTTAGATGGACAAATGATCAGACTGACAGACAGACGGACAGACGGACAGACAAGCTAAAACCGATTTTTCGGTTGGTCAAAAGGTGAATCTACCTAAAGTTCTTTTGCGCATTACATATACATCGGCACAAACTTAATATATTCAATACCAAAGACACATCGCTAGTAATTCTGAAACTATCAGCTAATTTCTTCTCATCAATCTCCCTTAATACTCTTGATGCATACAATTAATTAAACTTACCTTTCAGTTAATCGGAACACGTATGAGCGGTGAAAATTGGGCATCCTAATGTGCTAAAATTTGGAAATTTGTGTTATTGTAATGTAAAACACAGACGGACAGACGAATAGATAAAAATGGAGTGAAATTTACTGAGGTAAGTATACCTGCAGACTAGACAAACACTGACTTTTGCAGCATGGCTTCACAATATTGAACACAATCTTTTGTTATCTATCATTCGCAATATGATTGAGATTCTAGCGCGATTAATTTTTTTGCATTATTCAATACTTTATTGCAAAGTAAAAGCAATGGGATGAAAGTTACAAGGCCTACTATTAACAGCGTAATAAAATTTCGCCCTTTCTAGTAAAATAATTCACTTTCTTTTCCAACTAAGGTTAGGCAAAGTTGTGTTAAAGTTTTCAATCCTACTTTCTTCTTCTTCTTCTTCTTCTTCTTTAATATAACAGAAAAGTGTCTAAACAAATATTAGAACTTCTTCTGCATAGAGCTTAAGTACTAAGTATGAAAATTTTGCCTGCTGCCTTAATGTAAAAACCTCTACTTTATCATTTATACTTACGGCTCCGGTATTCGCGTACAGGCATACACAGGCAAACCTAGTTCCTCTTTAAGTAACTTAATCTGGTAGCAAGCACACTTCAGTATACCTTTCATTACGTATGCTTTCAAGTGCAAAATATATGCGCTCAGGGAGCAGCGACAAAAAAAATATAAGCCATTTGATTGCCGAAGAACAACAACTAGATGAAACCGCTAAGAATGTTGTTTCTTGTCATAAATTCAGTTGACAAACCACATCTTAGTTGTTAAACAACGTTATTGAAACTTGTCATTGCTTAGCCCGAAGTGTTTTCTTTGCTGCTCTTTTTTTTGCCATTTTTTCTTGCCATTTCAAACGACTTTTTCTTGTTTGGCTTTGTGTTAACTAACAAACCAAATATATATGTAACTACTTCGTGTTGTTGATTTTATGGTCATTTAGAAAATATTGCATTTATCATTATTTCTTAACGGATAAGAGTGTTTGATTACTTAACCATTACAACTATTATTACTGCCAGCATACCATCGTCATCATTATCATCATTACTACGACTTAAATTACAAGAAAAGAAGAAACTTTCCTTGTAACTTTACCTTATATTCACTAGCAGTATAAGGATGACGGTATATTTATTTTATCATATCACTTTACCTTATAAACTACAATATTTTAAAAACAAACAATACAAACTTTTCGGACATGTATGCCTTAGCAGTTTAATCTAGACAATACACTGGTCGATGAGCACAAGTGTTGCGAAAGACTGTCTAAAAAATCTGCACCAATTTCGAAAAGACAAAAATTTAATTAAAATTGTAAACTCTTTATAAGCTTTCAATATCCCATAGATGCCATAGATCCGAACTCTCGTATAATTTGACTATCGACGCTATCGACGACCTTTAATGATTTTAATTAAATAATAGATTTTTTGATATTACATACTCACATAAGTATTGAGCTTTAATCAATATAAACACTCACACCCATACTCGGTTAATATGATCGCGATCGATTTATTCTCAAGCTTTTTATTAAAGCAATTCAAGGTATTTTTATATATATATATACATATAAGTGTGTCTGAAAAGTATTGGGCAATTAACGGATTCAAAAATCGCAGATATATTTCTTTTACCTATGTAACGAAATATAAATCGTACTAGCTTTCATTTTATTATTATTAGGCTCAATACTTTTTAATCTACACATTATTTGCTTCATTATATTGAGCATCAGAAGTTGACTTTAAAATGAAATTAACTCTTTTTCTCTAGAAAAGATAAACGCGCATAATTGATAGCACAAAAGACACATTTATAGAAAGAAACAGTTGAGGCAAGTTTATATGTCCCTCACATGGTTCACTTCTATTGAGTCGTTACTTGCAGCAACAATGTATGTAAACGCATCGAAAATATCCGAAGATTTGTTTTCAATATTTAAGTGAATTTCATAATTTAGGTTATGTATGCTTCTTGGTGTTTTTCCAGAACTATTTGATACTTCTTTGAATACAAGCAAGCAAAGAAAAAAAAAGTAACAAAAAATATCACTGTCATCGCTCATATTGAATTACGTTATTGTATAACCGAAGAAGCATGAAATTGTATGGTAAACGGTTTGTGTAGTATGTCTGAATGTTTGCGTTTTTTTCATCTCTCTCCCCCCCTCACACTCGCTCTCTTTCTCGCCCTCTTTCTCTCTCTCTCTTTCTCTCTCTCTCTCTCTTTCTCTCTCTCTCTCTCTCTCTCTCTCTCTCTCTCTCTTTCTATTTATGTCTATATATATATAAATATATATATATATAAGTATATATATATATATAAATAAATATATATGTATATATAAATATATGTATAAATATATATATACATCTATTTATCTGCATGGTTAACCCTTAATGAGCGGAAACAAATCTTAAATTTTAAGTCGGACACTTGAACATTGTAACGAGGCCCATAAACAAACATTGCTAACCCTGTCTGCAAATTAAGCTCTTGGAAACACTTAAATCGATTAGTCCCATGATACTATAAATACCGTTTGTTCCAATAGGAAAACAAAATCTTAAGAAAATTTTAATAAAATCTCTCACTAGGTATTCTCAGAAAAGCAATGTGCTTGGAAGATCAAAATTCATCCATTCATTTGACATTTAAATGTAACTATCGCTGTCATCATTATTAGACTAAATATTTTTTGAATTACATATTATGCAGCTTATAGACTTAAGCAATTGCCGTATACAACAAGAAACAAAATACGGATTTAAGTTTTAAATCTAACTGAATTTTACTAGCAGTCATCTTCAAGTAACTTAAAAAGCACTTTTCGTATCAAGATCATTAGCAGAAGAAACACCATGTAAAAAGAACTGTTCAAAGAATAGGTTATTTGCTTCTAGTTTCCATGGGCATCCTATCATTCCGGCTTGTATTTTAATCGCAAAGACTGTTTGGATAGCCAATCAAATAAACACAAAACCGACTTAAACAAAACTCATTGAAATTTCGATAGTATATAATAGTGGGTAGGCGTGGCAAACTCCTTTGATTCCTGCACAGCCACTTTAAGATCACCTATCGAACACACCCGCAAATTTTTGCCGTTATATCGTTGTCGTTGTAGATTATGAGTAGTAAGTACACATTTTTTTTGCTCGTAAACACATAGGCGTTCTCAATCTAGATTCCATTAGGCGCGTGCATTGGCTTATTGCCAATATCAACCCGCTCAAGAACTTCCAACATTCTTGCAAAACTTGAAGAAGATGCTTTCATATTTGCAGCCATGATAATATTTACCACAGACATTACGCGGACACACGGACGGAAATATCTAAAACGATTCCAGAATTCGATACTGTTCAAGACAATGTATGCTTTGCCTCGGAAGCCTCCGAAGCTTTCTTGTCAATGTTGAACACAGTTAATATGACTTCATTTTCGACTGCTCGATCTCCACCCGAAATTTTTGTTTATAATATAATACATATATCTATACATATATAATCCCGTAAGAAAATTTGCATAATAGACATACATATATATATACATACTATTTATTTTTTTTTTAGATCAAAGATAATTGAACCTGCATTTCGACTTTGATTAAGTTCTGTGTATTTTTCCAAATATTTATACCTTACATCACTTTTTACGAGAATAAAAGTTTGTGCGGATGTATAGAACATCCTGGAAGGACTTGAAATACACGCACCCTTTATTATAGAATTGGAATCACTTTCTGGAATAGAAAGAGATAAAGAGTGATCGCACTCTAATCGGTAACTATGCCCGCTGAACCCGCAAACACTAACTTACTAATCACAATTCTTATCAACTCATCTATTCGCGTGGATTAGATTGTAATATAAAGGACCTGTATTCTCACCTTAGTTTGAGGCTTAGACGATAGCCCACTTTGCAGAAAAATTCTCATACGTCTTACATAAGCCGCTTGTTGCGAAAGATATTTTCGTAACTTTAATATAATAAAGAAAAATGGCGATTTTGTACATAGTTCATGCGAAAGGGAGATAAAGCAGCCCTAAGTTGATGTGTTTTAGCAATTTCTACAACCAGGGCTTTAACAGAGCCAACGTGTGCGAATGAAATTAAATAAAAAATGTATCGTTCTGTGGAGTAGTTTAGAATTTTCCTCTTTAAGTAAGCATAATGAATGGTTGTTTTACTCGAACATGCGTATACCGTAAGAGTGTTTTCCGAAATTTGAAAAATCCTTAAATAAAAAAAAATGCACTCACACATTACAACATTTTTCGAGACCAGCAAGAATTGAACACAGAAAATGAATCGTCATGAATCATGAATTTTTAAACCCATCGCTACGCATGAGGGCTACGGATCAGAGTGTACGCAGAATATTCTCGAACGTTGCAAGATTCGAAATTCATATAGCAATGTTAGTCTCGTGTTCTCACTTGTGAGTCGCAGATCAAGTTTGAGGACGGGCGTAATTCACGCAAACCCGCGCCTATCCTAGATGAAAGATTGGGAATTGTGACCCATACGTATTAACATAAAACTTTTGACTTACGTTATACGTCTACGTTATCTAGATTTCATTTAGTGTTTCACTATGCAAGCATGCCCACATGGAGCGAAAGTCTTCAACACGCAGCACCTGGTTGCTATAAGAATTGATACAAATCTTTTCCAGAACTATAGGAGCAGCCTGTTTAAAAAGAACCCCTATCGTCTAATTGACTAGCACACTGTCACACTTATCACACTATAATACTTTACAACCTTTAGGTATGGGTTTGTTGAGGTATAGAAGATCAATAGTTTGCTCTAGAGTAAATCTAATTTTCTCCCTTGCTTGCGATCACCCTCCAATCTATGCTAACTTAACCGGCTTGAATACGATGACGTTGATCTAGCTTACTGACAAACTATGTTATCTCAACTGCGTCGATACTAGGTGTGCAACTGAATTTCCAGATGTCATTTATCGATATCGTTAATGTTGCGCAGTGGCTTGTAGTGGCTTGGCCATCTATCAACAGTGATCAGCCGTAATACTAGCACATAGTACAACGCAAACATTTTTTAGTTAACAACAAAAATATTGAGTTTTGTGCCAAAAGAAAACATCTTTTGCGGTAAATTTTACTTTTCATGCTTAATCCGAACAAGGCTGAATAGTAAAGCGTAATGTGTAAAGGATGCGAAAAAAGCATGGCGCGGACTACGTAAACCATTAACAACGACAATGACGCTAAATATCCACGACAGCACCATTTAAGTATGCGCAGCTGGATATGATGTACCAGAGTTTGTTTCAAGCAAATGAAACGATCATTAGCGAATGCCACCAACAACAGCTACTGCAGCTATGACGAATGGAGCTTGAAGCTTCTGATGATAAACTCGTGTAGAGAAGCAATTACAACTAAAACTGAATTCAAAACCCAGCAAAACCGTCAAATATTCTGATCTGAGTACATCGGCAATTTACTTAATAAAAAATGAAAGAACGACACAAATAATTTAAAGAAATTCAAAGTTGCTTGTAGACTAAAAAAAATTACTTACTACAAGCAAAAAAATATCTTTTTTTTTAATTTTAAGTTCAGATACAACCTATCAATGATCCGGCTCCAATTGTATTTGCCAAACGTGTATGGCAGTTATTGGTCGAATACCCAAGATTTCAAAGTAAAGAAATTCTCTCACTACGGCAGGTTGTTTTTTATGGAATGACTTGAAATGTATAAGAGATTTGGGACATTTGTCTTTTCATTTGATTATTCTATAACCAGTCTAAGCAGTTCTTAAGCCATATTCTTATTAGCGCTATTAACTTTGGGAATGAAAATTTGAAATTTTATATTTATAGAAAGTAACTTTTTGACTTGATTGTAGAGAGCTTCTCAGACAACTGACAACTGAAACTAAACAATATGAAAGTTTATTAACGTAAAATAAATATAAAAAAAAAAAAAAACTTCCAGCACATGCTGTATTTGACATGCTGTCGTTGACGTGTAGACTTCAGCCTATAATAATTGAAGACACAGTTCGCAATCAATGAGCATAAAATCAAAACAGAAGAATTCATAACCTCAAATTTTATGCACATAAATTGCACAACTATTAAGCTCAATAAAATCAAGAGAAATTATCAAAAATTGATAAAAACTCATCAGGCTACCCGATATCTTCTTCTTACCGGCAATACGCCTAATCTATTCATCTAAACAAATCAATATATCAATATATCTATATATACATATATATATATGTATATTTATACATATAGATATGTGTATATATATATAATATATAATAATATATCTATATCTATATACAACACATAATCGAAAAAAATGTCTGATTGTTTTCAATATTTTTTCATTTTCTTTGTTTAATTAAATACATACATACAACTGTCGGATATTGCTTTCATTTTCGATCGTAGCCAAAAGCAATCATTTAACATTATATACCAAGATTGAGCCGTTCTTATTATTAATAGAATTATTTGGAATACCATATCAACGTACATCGTCTAACAATCAAAGGGAACAGAATTTAATAACGTTGGCAAAAAATATAAATTTTTTATTATACTTTGCATTCTGAGACTTTCGGTAGGAGGAGGGAGGAGGGAGGAGGGAGGAGGGAAGAAGGGACCTATTTGGTTTGAATAGGTCAAGGATTGGAACAAGTCAAACAAAGCACTTAGGCATATAACATAAACTGACATCCCGAGGACGACGCAGAACACCCCATAGCTAATTAATGATGATGATTTAATAAGGTATACTTTTCACTTTTAGAAGATGAACATTTTTTTAATACATTTTAGTGGAAAAAAATATTCACTGCAAATGAATTGTTCTAATCGAACTAACAATAATAATAAATCGCGTACGTGAATCTTCTTTTCTTTTAAACAAAGTAAAATTAACGATAATTCGATGATAATTGTGTTGATCTCGCAATAATAACAACAACAATAACAACAAAAAACAAATTGATCGTTTTACATATGCTAAATTCCAAGTTGGAGTTTCTTTTAGAGTCCCAGCCAACAGAAGTTAAGTCAAATATTAAGTTAACTAAGCGAGTCAGCTCACATGTAACACCGACGGAAATCGTTTATTTATTTAAACAAGAGAGAATACTTCCGTATCCATCATTATCTTGTAAAATAAATTTGATTAGAAGATATTACGAGGGTCCGTATACCAGATCTGTCGATCTATTGTCAATATATTTTTATCTAATTTGAAAACCCTTTACAGACATTAAAAGCCGTATGTCATACTCTGTCTTATAACATCGTTGAATATTTCTCGGAATTGACATATAAATGTCGACCATTACAACATAGCCATATTCCGTTGTAAAAAGTGTCAACCTTCATACAACACCTGCCAACATTTAATGTCGCCTCGATCACTTGTTATGAGTTACAGTGATGCTAGTAATGATACTGTTTAAATTCAACGTTGCCTAGAAGAGTGTTACAGCAGCTTTTCTCCGCCAAAAGCAAAAATTTGTAGGTGATTTACTAATTTCAAGTCAGGTTATGACATCGTAAAGCGAAAGATAGCTGGCATCCCAAAGTTATCAAGAGGTAGTGTATTATTCCATGAAACCGTGGAGCAAAGCGAAAAAAAAAAAGAAAGCAAAACAAAAACATCGCACACAAATCACAAGTCGATGGCTACAAAGTTGCATGAAGTCGAGGTTCGTCTTCCTGCCCCCACTACACAGTATTCTCCACACCTAAGCATCGGCGATTATCACTTATTGGCAAATCTCATGTGGGAGAGCTGCTTAAAGCTTTTTAATTTCAAGCCCAAGATTTAAAAGAGGAGATGTTTCGTGATAATTGTAACCGGGATTATGGTCAATGTTCGCTGGGTTTTGTGAAATTAATTGTTGTTTGAGGGAAAATTGTTGTTTTTTTTTCAAGAACTTTTCTAAAAAGAGGAACGGAAAAAGTAGGTTAGTATGCAATCACTTTCTGATTATGTAGATTGCGTTGTTGGGGCGGTCCACTTTTTGCAACCGTGCGAGTTCGAACAAAACCCAACGGACGATCGTATGGATTTAATTGGGAAATCGGCTCAAAATCTCCAACTAATAAAAGATGGGCGTACATATGCACTTTCCAAGATCTATTTAAAGTTAAAGTGGAACGATGAATTTTCCTAGTTTTCGGTACCATACATAAAAGATATTCACGTGATTCGCTTTGAGAAAAATTTTTGTAAAAGATGTCTTGCTAAGATAAATGTATGAAAAATGTGAATGCGTGGGCCAATGAAGCTTCTCTTATTTCGATTGAGATTTATGTTACTCTAAGTAATATAAGCGATCAATTGCAGTTACAAGTTTTTTTTTAATTTCTAGGCTAATGAGATCGAGTTCTCGGACCTTCAAACGAAATCTAACGAACATAAAATCGAAAGACGAGAAAAACCCACGTAACAGATTTTAACCTTGTCACTTATGATATTTAGGATTTTTCAAAGATCAACGGAAAGATGATGCCAAAATGACAAGGCTTAAAAACAAGGACCCCATAGCGACCTAACGTTTTTCTAATTATCTACAATTGGTTTTCTAAATTAAATATTTTTTTCATAATTTTAGTAGCATTTCTAATATTTTTAGTTTTGTTTTTTTTTTTTTATTTTATTTTAGTTATCTTTTTTGTTTGTATGTTTATTATTTTCCCTTTATGCCGATTAATTAAATTAATTGCATTAAATTACGTACGTAGAATTCCACAATGAAAAATTCGAAAATTATTTTATTACATTTTAATGATTTGCGTATTTATTTATTCATTTATTCCATACTCAAGCTGTACACAAGTTAAAGTCGCATATTTTCATTAAACTTTTTAAAAAATATACCTTTGCATTTATAGGAATTTTTGTTTTTTTGCTCGATCACATTAAATATTTTTAAAGGTTAAAATGCTTTATTTTCTTCTTTTTTTTTTGTTTTAATGAAATTTACTTTTATTATGTTTTATTTTTGAAGAAGAATGAGAAGGCACTTTAAATTTTATCCCCTTCGACAACCGTTTCAGCCGTTTACACCGTTTAGTCGCACCTCTAAGCTTCTACTAAAGTTTAAATAAAAGCTTATAAACGCTGCAACAACAACTTTCATCTTTTGCAGTGAATGCTGACAAACCCAGTCCAACTGCTTGGGCCTGAGTTGGAGTTGTAACTTGTGTAGTGAACTACTGTTTTTCTGTTTTTGCTTTTCATGCTTTTATTTGTTCTGTTTAATTAATAATTTTTTTATTCATTTGATTTTCTTCTTTTTTTTTTTCTCTCCCTGCTAGTAGCGTTTTACTTCTTTAACACTAGCAGAGCTAGCAGCAGCAGCAGCAACAGCAGTAGTAGTAGTAGTAAATGGATTGTCGTCACATACCAGACATATTTAAAAAAAAAATAAAAATAAAAATAAAAAAAGTAACTTCAACATCATTATCAAGTAAACGGATGTGTTGTTCTTTTATGTATTTCTCCCTATATTTCTTCACATATTTTTAAAGTCCTTTTATAGAGAGAGATTTTGTTTGTAAGTTTTTGCCTTTTTTGCTGATTTACAATGCAATCCATCATTAAACAGAAAGAAAAAGAAAAAAAAAGACAAAAAAAAGAAGAAGCCAAAGCTATAAAGCAAGAATAAATATTGCAGATGCGTAACTACCGAGTTTGGTGGTTTATTGAAATGTGTTGTAAACGTTACAATACCCATAGACAGTGGAGTCGTTCCGTAATGAAATTGCTCAAAAAAAATTGCATTCTCTAGAAGATTTGCAGTGTGCGGGGCGTTCAAGTATCACGTCTCAATTTTTCATTCTAACTTTCTCTACTTTATACTTATGATACTTTTCAGCCGACAATTATAGCCAATACAGATTGGCAAGAATTTGAAGGTGTTGAAGGTCACCGAAAATATATTTTTCGCATAAATTCATGTTTTCTCATTTTGTACTTTATTTTCGCGAAAGTACAGGGCAGTAACCCTTGACATTCATCAAATTCCAATATTATGAAACCTAGGCTTGTTGTATCTAAAGTATTCTTTTTCGGTTTTCGGTAAAGCAGCCTGAGTCTAAAGGAATAAAATTTTATTTTGGTAATGTCCATATCTTCCGGGAATCATTTACGGCATTACATACCTTTTCATTTTCAACCGGGGTTTAATGTAACGGTAGCAACAAAGAAACGACATTTATCGAGATGCATTGAAACCTAACAAAAGCGAACGTTGGATCAGAAAGTTTGCTGCTGGCGATTATGATCTCTTTGACGGGCCTCGAAGTGGACGACCACTTGACTTTGGAAACGACACCCTAAAATCGGTTGTGGAAGCTGATATAAAATTAAGTATAGGAGAATTATTAAGAAGTCCTGGGTACATATGGTCAACTATACGAAAACAGGCATGGAATATAAGTAAAGTGTCGATTGTCTGAGATAAGCACAAGAATATTCATCGATCAGTTCGCACTTCATTGCTGTCCAAATTTCCCAGAGATAAATTTCTTAGTAAAGCCGTTAATGGAAATGAAAAATGGATGATGATTTATGATTTATATAAAGCGGTCGAAGCAATAGCTTTTTTTGGCTAATCAAACCGGAATATCAGCCCCTACATCTAGCTTATAAAGAAAGCACCTTCGGTTATATTTTGTTTTACGGAGCCTACAATACAGAGGAAGAGGGGCGCCCGAGCTCTTAACCCTCCAGTTTTAGGAAGCTCGCCACACACTTGGTGTCTGATTCTGCAGATGGCCTCACATTCACATAGAATGTGAGGTGACGCTTCACTCGTCCCCGACCAGAATATGCATGAATCGATATCAAACATACCCATGGTTTTCAGGTGGCCGGTCACTAAACGTAAATCGCTTCTTTCTAGTTGCAGTTGTTAGTGTTCCCCGCCGGAAGATTTTATGAATCTTTTTGCCTGCCCTTGTGCTGCATCTTGCCTCCATCAGCAGTCCGCTTTAATCTGTGCCCATTGTGATACTAGCCTGAACATCGTAATAGATGGCGAAATTATAACTATTTTGATATTTAATACAAAGCGTGCTTCAGATTTCAAAATTATTGATTACCCTAGGATCGCCCTATTAGGATGAAATTGATACTTTCCTATCCTTACGATAGATAATCGAGTAAAGGAAGAGAAAAAAGATACTAAGAATACTATATATAGCATGAGCACTCTCCATAAATATACAAACTTATGTACGATACTTTATTGGACACCGAATTTTTCTGCAACTTGGCAACACCTCATAGCTAATTATACATAATACAAATCTATATTCATACAACTTTCCTTATAGTCTCTTATAACTTTAAATCTTTAAAGTGGTATTCTTCTTTCTTATTAAAGAAAAATTGAAGACGCAACTTAAAGCTCCCAATGAAAAACTCCACAATATTAAAGCAACATAAGGAAAAGTGGAAAATTTATCAGTTTCCTTAGTAATTGTAAGCGGATTTGTAAATCGACTTTGATTTAAGTCAAGATACGTACGATCAAGTATACGTTAACACCTATGTGCGTCACTGTGTGCGCTTTACATATCTTTAGCAACTCCAAATTGTGTGCTCCTTGTAGTAGTATCAAAACGATTACTTTGGCGCCATTATGAAGTCTCTGGGGCATCTTCTAATCCCTAATTCACGTTTTAGTCGCATGCTATGATAATGAATGCAAAAAACCTACCGTATCTGAGATTTGAGACCGCGAATTCTGACTGGATAATCGCTTCATTTCGACAGATATTAGCTGTTGTAATGCATAGACCAGTATATGAGACTTCTTCTCGTTAGCGAACCTGAAGTGTACATTGCATATCAGGCTTGTGATCACGAAAACTTTGTACATATGATCGTTGTACGGAGGACTACCAGGCATGCTATTTGTTTGAAGAGATTGGTGTTCAAGATTTGAACCAAGAATATACAGATACTTAACAAAAAAATGTTGAAAGTCCATGTAAAAGTCCGATAAATGGCGCAGTTATGATCATTAACTAAACCTGAATCTAATGAAAACATGTAGCGAAATTATAGTCGGGCAAGGCAGATTGTTAGATACTCTACAATACTTCGCCTAGCACCGTTATTCGCCCGTTTTAGTAACAAGACACCAAAAATTACATATTATTACCAAGCAAAGACATACTTTCCATGAAAGCCTATATATTGAAGGGTGCCCAAAACATCACATGACGTGATCCAAATTTTGCAAATTTAATTTACTCCTTAAAAATTTGTAATATTTTTCAGTTTCCATCATAAAAAACTAGAAATTACACTTTCCCTTCATGTAAGGGCTTGCTTTCCATAATAACCCCTATATATATGAGGGTCTACAAAATAGACCTACGTGATTCAAATTTCCTAACGTTAATTCTTCGGCGAAATGGCCATTAAGGATCAATTTTCATCATCAAAATAAGAAGTCTTATATGGAGTGGCGTCAGAAAGTAAATGGACCCATGTGTTTGAAATTTAATCGTATTAATATTTATGTGAAATTGCTATACTATATCCACGAAATAGACCTACGTGATCCAAATTCACTAACGTTGATTTTTTTAATAATTTGCAATTATGAAATAATTTTCACAATAAAATATTGAAAATTATATCCTTTTAGGATATAAAAAGTCAGTTTACCAAGGAACACGTGTATGAGAGGGAGTTCAAAAAATTACTCCAGCCGAACCAAATTTTTCATACCAATTTAGAATATTGAACGGCTATTACACAGCGAGTTTTGTGAAAAATCTTGAAAATTGCATTTTTTTTCCACATAACGACACTTTATTTTGAAAAGGAACGGTCAAAAAAGTGAATTGATCCGAATCATTTTCAATAGTGTTCTGCCTTAAGTCAGAGCACGTCAGTATACCAACTTTCTTAAAAAAATGTTCAAGTTTGCAAACCCGTAGGTTGGATGCAAAAACATAATGAGCGATATCAGACGGACAGACAAACAGACTGGCTGACAGACAAGCTTAAATCGATTCAGATAATGATTCCGAATCAATCGGAATAAAAAAAGATGGGTTTGTCTTAACCCCGTCTGTGTGTTACACGCGTAGACATAAATTTACTATACGCTGCCGCCATTTGTTAGGTGTAGCCCTAAAAAAATCGAGAAGAATGAAAATTTTATTATTACTAATTTGCAAACTATACCAGATATCGATCTTAACTTTGGTGCAATACTTTCGATAAAACATGATCCAGAAGCCATTTTCAAATATTGTGGGGTGTTGAAGATTCGTCGAACATTTTTGTCTTTTCTGATTAATGTTTTTCAAACGAAATAATGGTAATTAATATTATAGTGTAAGGGAATTAATAGTAGATTTGAAATATTGCATTTGAAAAAGTATTCAAAATATTTTCTATATGTTTATAAATTGCTGAACAATCTCGCTGTGCCCATTTATATAGATGTACAATGTGCCTCTAAAAAATGCATTTCGAACAAGAAGTATTTGAAATTTTTCTTAATACTATAATAATGTTATTTACATTTCGACACGTGCCGTAAAAAGTTGCGGGTATAATAATCTTGCCGTTTCGTTTTTAGCATAGCGAAAATTAGCGTTAACGGTTGTTTCAAATACATATTTATATATTTGATTAACGTAAGGGCCTGTCTTAGCTGGGATCTATAGATGTAGAGAGATGCTGTTAAGAAGTTGTTAAAATTCGTACACAATAGATACTTAGAAGGTCAGCATATACTTTAGATATCGTTACCCGTCCACAAAACAATGTAAAAATTCGATCGATACGTGCCTTGATTGAGATGCTGATCATCTGAAATTTGACCCAAGATGAATGTAATTTAGTTGTTTCTTTTTTGATTTCTTGGCTAAGTAATGTGGTCGAGAAAACATTAAAATACGTGTACGTAATATAATAAACTCTTAAACGATTAAAAGTAATTTTTTGTACAAAAATTCTTACAAACTATTTGCATATAAATTCTTCTTTGCTCTTAAGTTTTACTCTTACTTTTCATTCCAAAGTGAATAAGTTAGTTATCAGTTAGTGTAGATGATGGGGGAATGAAATTGAATTCTCTCTTAATAAAATGAATGAATGTTTAAGAGAAAAGTTGAGGAAATTTTACAAGTTTGATATGAAGAAATATTTTTCCGCGCGCCAAGAGACCGATTAAAATAAATTCAAGTACCGCCTAGGCTGACAGTGTCGTTTGTGAGTGCAATCGCCACGTATTGAAAATGAAAAATATTTTTAAAAAGTGTCTTGTATTGTACGGAATTATTTAACGTTGCGACCAGAAGTTTAATTTAGAAAAATAAAAGAAAGAAAGAAAAAATGCAGGCATTGAAAATATTGAAAAGAATTATTTACAAAAATTTCATTTAAAGTGCATTTTCGAAATTTGTTTCCTTTAAAAATTGAAAGTTTTTAAAATCCTTTTCAATTCTCTTTTATCCTTCTATCAACCGCAGCGTGCATGGGAAATCAACAGGGAAAACTACAACATCATAACCAAAGTGGCCGACCTAAAAAAAATGTTCACTGGAAAACAGCAGGTAATGGGTAACGAAAATGCCCTAAATCTGTGCAGTATTTCCGCATATTTCTTAGGAAAAAGTCGACTTTTTTTCTTTTTTTTTTTAATCTTAAATATAAAAAACTCATAGATTTTAGACATAAATAGCTGATATGTCTGTCGGGTGGGAGCGTTAGAAATGTGGTTATTTTTAGAACTATGTCTATACTCAAGTGGTTGACTTTGCCGTTTGCTGTGTATTGAATCGTATATTTGTTGTTCTCTGTATATATTCAGTGCATATGTAAACAAAAGAGAGGTTATGTAGAGCTTGATCGGCATGCTTTGATATCCACTACCAGGATACAGCGAATCACATAGTTCAGCATAAGGTTTTAGATAAGAAACTTTCAGAATAGATGCAATGCTTCGTAGTTTACTTCGTACGCTTTATTAGTGATATCTTCATCACGTGAATGAACCCTCAAGCTATTTAGTTCCGATAGAAGGTGAAGATTCCTGCCTTACAATCCGATCCAATCAGTTTTAGAATTTCTCTCTCAAGTTTAAAATCTTCATTCTTACCTTCGAATAGCAGATGTAATTTCATACGCTCCAAATTGTGATTTCCTAGGAGGTGAAAATTTCAATACTAACGGCGATTAGCGTATGAAACGTTAGTGATGGTGCACGGCTTCTTCTGGCTTCCTCGTAATGTAATTTTTCTGGTATGACAGCTTCGGTATATTAAAAAGTAAGTCTTCAATAATTTGAATGCGTTAAGAGAAATAAAAAAAAGAGAGAGAGATAAAAAAAATGAATTAAGAGATAAAAGAAAGTGAATCGCCAACATCAATGCAATCATAATATAAAAAAAAGAAGAAAAAAACTGAGAAGAAGAAAATATTTCGAAAAGCTAACAACAACAAGTGAAGGGAAACTAAATGTCGTAATTTGTTTCGTGGAAGCAAACATCAGAATATTTTTGTTTTAGTTGGTTTTCTTCTTCTGCTATTTTCGAGTTTACGCATACATTTGCTTTATGAATCACTATGAGGTTGTTGCACTTATTACTAAACATATATCTCTTGGTCCGACTAATCGGAATATTTTATTACTTTTCAGAGCGTCCATCTCCACCCGGACGTCCTATATTAATACCGTTGCCCGATCAGCAACCTGATGTTATTAGTTTACGTTTTGAACGTCCAAAGGTTGATGGCGGCTCACCCATTACAGGCTATGTCGTCGAACATCGCCGCATGGGTTCACCTCATTGGGTACGAGCCACTCCTACACCAATTACGCTCTGTGAAGTGTGTATAAGTGGTCTTGAGCCGGGTTGGCGTTACCAATTTCGTGTGTTTGCCGAAAATATCGTGGGGCGATCCGAACCTAGCGAATTATCTGATATTTTAACCGTCACCTTGCAGCGTAATGCTATCAGCGTGCCACGCTTTATAAATGAACTCGAAGATAAACATGTTGTTGAAGATGAACGTATCGAGTTTCGTGTACGGTTTTTGGGTCAACCACCACCTGAGATAAACTGGTTCAAGGACGGTTATGAAATTTTCAGCAGTAGACGCACAAAAATTGTTAACGATAGCGAAGCTAGCGTTTTAATCATACACCAAGTGGCGTTGACGGATGAGGGTGAAATAAAATGTACAGCAACCAATCGTGCTGGTCATGTGGTAACAAAAGCTCATCTTTTTGTGCAGGCTCCGCCTAAAATACGATTGCCACGTACCTATGAAGACGGTCTCATCGTAGAGGCACAAGAGGTATTACGTCTTAAAGTGGGTGTAGCTGGGCAACCACCCCCCATTGTGACCTGGTTCCATGAAGGTGAACCTGTCATTAATAGGGACCGCTTTGAAATTATCAATTCCGAACGCAATTCTATGTTAAAAATTGATAACATTCAGCGGGAAGATAGAGGCGAGTATGATATCCGCGCTTCCAACAAGCTCGGAGAAGACACGGCATCTTTCCTAGTTACCGTCACAGCTAGACCAAATCCTCCGGGCAAAGTTCGTCTTAATATGTCCTTTGGTAAATCCGCCACTTTATCTTGGACAACTCCGATCGATGATGGCGGCTGCAAGATTGGCAACTACATCGTGGAATACTTCCGAGTTGGTTGGAATGTCTGGCTAAAGGCGGCCACAACCAGATCGCTAAGCACGACGCTAAATGACTTAATAGAAGGCTCAGAGTATAAATTTCGTGTAAAAGCCGAAAATCCATATGGCTTAAGTGACCCCAGTGAGGAATCGGAAATTCTTTTCATACCCGACCCTAAAAGAGGTATTACAAAACCAAAATCCGCTGTTAAATTAATTGATAACAAATTCGAAGAAAAGCCTGTGCCCCCACGCAGAAAAACTTTATCGCCACCACGTTCGGTAGCTGATGCAGCCACAGAAACGTTAACGTTTAGAATATCTCCAAGACCTGAACGAAAATATAAACCTCAACTTTTAGATTCTGAGGACTTACATAGAGAAATGTCCTATGGAATGCCGGATCGAATTCTGAAGCAAGAAATACACAAAAGTCCTTCACCTTTTGCCAATGGAGCTAAATCAACCGAAAGCCCTAGTAAATTGATAGGTTTGAAAGTGGGAGCCCCTCTCAAAAAAGACGAAAAGCCAGTAAACACCTCACCTACAAAGGTTGCGGAATCGCTGCTAAACATCTCGAAATCACCACAGCGTTCTCCTACCATGGCAAGTAAGCGTATAGAAACTCCGACGCCTTCAAAAACAATAAACAAATCACCGCAACTTTCACCTTCGAAGGAAAACGCCAGAAAGGCTCCTGTGAAAATGTTCCAAAATGAAAAAAAAGAAAACCTAACATCAAAAAAAGAAAAACAGTCTCTAAAAAAGATCGAGGAACAATCAAAAGAAAGCCGGGCATCGAAAAGTTCGCCAACAAAAGATAGTGCTAAGAAACCTGCTCTTTTTCAAAGCATACTTAAGCCAAAAGAAAAATCGCCTTCAAAATCCAAGCAAGTATCAACTCCGTCTTTAGAGCAACAGCGAAATGATAGTTTGAGCGCCGAATCAACAAAGGGTAATGTAGCAGCAGTTAAAAGCTTCCCTCTTCCGAACGATTCCGTTCAAAGAAGCTTAGTTACAGCTTTGGAACGCAGTGCAGAGTCCGCAGAAATGAACGATCATCAATCAATAAGACGTTATTCCAATCATGCATTGAGTCCAGCACGCAATATCCCTGATCAAGCGGCATCTATAGCTACCGATAATTTGAGTAATACGACCGAAAATTTTAAACCACCTACTGAGCAAAGTTCTAATAGTAACGCTCCAGCAAGAAAATATTCTAGTCACGCTCTTAGTCCAGCACGCAATGTACCTAATTTAGCAATAGCCATAGCTACTAGCAATTTGGGCAACGCCATTGACACTGACAAGCAATCTATTGAAGAGAAGTTTAACGATTTTGGTAAAGACAATGGCTTGGCTCACAAACGACCCACGCTAGATATAAGCGTGCCTGCAACTATTATTGCACCTCTGACACCAGAGACGTTAGCTTCACCCACCAGCGCTTTAAGTCCTGAACCTTCTGAGATGGCATCCCCAAATTTATATCAAGCAAACAACGACAAGCATGATGACGTACACACCAGTAACGAATTCATGCTTGTTGTATTTAATAAAAGTAGCAAAGTTAAGGATAATAAAGATAGTAAGTCTTTCACCCTGCAAACCTCTCTTTCACTGTTTCCCTTCGAGATAGCTAGCATTTAATCTCATCACCCACTAACGCTTTCTTTTAAATTCTTTCCAGAGCAAGATTCCTTCGAATTGGATTTAGAAGATGCCATACAACCGCCCCCAATCTCAATTTCAGCTCCCGACTTGGCTTTACTGGAATACACAACCCTGCACACTACCTTCCCAATCCGGCGTTCAGTAAGCTCTACCGAATTATTGTACGAACGAGCAATGGCTCGTTTTTACGAAGCCGTTGAATTGGAAGAGGCTGAAAAGGCGCGCAAACTTAAAATTGCACAAGACAAACTAACGAGCACTACTAACATCCAGCCATCTACTATGCGTAAGCGTTTAGGGTCTATGACAGAAGCGGAGCGTTTATCGTTTGAGAAACGTAGTGAATTGAGAAGACAATCAGCAGACATTACATATAACATACAAAAATGGAGCTCGAAAGAGAATGTAAATGAAACGAAACCTATAACACGAACCACGCCTATGGTATTCAATAAACGTCAGGAAAGTCAGGAAAGTGAAGTGTATAGCGAGGAATATCCCGAACCAAGTTCCTTGCAGAAAGATGACAGCTTTGAACTAGGTTCGGATTACACAGAAAGTACAGCCTCGTCCGACGAAGATTCGATAGCGAAATTTAAAATGGAATTAATGGCACGGACACGTTCACCTAGTCCGCGTGAATTAGAAACCTACCATCCGCGCAATATGACAGCAGGCATATTTACCCCCTATAGAACGCCTACGCCCGATGAAGCTGCCTTAGTACTTACACGACCAGTACCTTTACCCAGTCCAGATTTCGTACCTAAACCTATATTGAAACGACCGTCAAATGAGAACGTTGGATCGATAACATCGAGTGATAATGGCAACGCAAATAATAAAATGGACCAATCCAGTAGTGAGAAACTAGATATAGCTAAAGGCATAAAAGCCTTCTTTAAACGAGACAAACAACGTACCAATGAAACCGAAAAAAATACCGAAGAAAATGAAATGTTATCAAATCCTCAAGAAAAATCCAACATCTCAATATTGGCTGCAGAAATAGAAAAAAAAAGACGAGCTAAAGAAGAAGAGGAGTTACGCAAACGCCAAGAAGCTGAACGTATAATGATGGAAGAAGCGCATGCGGCAGCCGATCACTATAGTGAATTAGTACACCTGGTCAGCACTACACGAAAATACCACACACCGATCTATATGGATCAGGAAGAGCTGAAAAAAGTAACTGCCAAAGCCGCCGAAGAAGGGGAGGCAACTGGGGAAGATGAAGAAAATGAAGACATAAATCCACCACCTGTGCAAGCGGAACCACAGCCTGTTCTAGCGCCACCGGCGACGAATAATAAACCAAAGCTTCCCATTTCGGAGAAAGAACAAGTAAAATATGTGAGTAATACATCCACTGATTTAACAGTTAATACCATAACTGCGGAAAGGAATCAATTACCAGAAGCATCCAGCGAGAATAACTTATCCTCACAACAGCCAAAACTTTCAGTAGTCCCTCCAATAGAAGATCAAGAAGAGACTATAGAGACCACTATATTAAGTGAAACTGTAGAAGAAAGACCCGATTCTCGGGGCCGTCCCCGTTTAATTAAAGTGAAACGTATTCTTAAGAAACGAGTACCATCCAGCACACGTTCACGCGACACATCACTTAGTCGACCACCCTCCCAACAAGACCATATACTAGGAGGGCAACAAAGAGTTGCCTCAAGAACGAGACGTTCAACCACAGCGGAATCTAGATCTCCAGTTCCAACAGGTCGTCAGATCTTACCTTCAATAAAATCAACATCACAAACAAATGAAGAAGAACATAAATCATCCAACCAAGGAGACATCGACCCAGTTAACGGCAAAACTCATGAACAACTTGTAGCGGAAGCACATGAAAACGTGCGTTCAGCAGTCAGCTACTCCACCGACCTAATATTGTTTATGGTTGCTTGCTACGTATATTTGTTCAAAGACGCAAGACTGGTATTACCGATATTGGCCCTAATGATTTACCGTCAATTGGGCGAAGCCATCAACAAATGTATACCTAATTGGTTGAAACGCAAAAAACAATAAGTTTAAGTTCCCGTTTTCTTATCCACATCTAAAACAAAAAACGAAACCCTTGGTTTTATATTCATTTCCAAACCCAATACAAGTCTATCTGCCTACATATCGATATGTTAACATTTTTTGTAATTTGAATGAATTTCTTAATTTTGTAATATTACAATAAAAAGTTTTATTTTTATTTTATAATTTTTAAAATTCTATTTCAATAAGTAATACTGCCGCACTTTTAAGATCGGAAACATATTACGTTTTTCTTACTTTTTTTTAATTAATGTGCAGATGCAACCGTTGTCCAACCAAATAAACTACGTATAAAATGATCCAATTGTGCGATATTAACACCAGCGTCCTCTAAAGCGGCTATAACTCGTTGAGCTTCTGGATAAGCAATTGCACGTTCGTAAACTATTTGCAAACTTTGTAAACGCGTCCAAAACTGCGAAAAATCTCCATTTTCAGCGACTTTCATGTTAATATGTGTACTTAATAGATCTTGAGGATAATACATAAGAAATTCATTAACAAATCCCTGCCAACCGTAGACCGTACTCGACCAATAGGGCGAACGATTAAATATAACTAATTCACCAGATTCCTCCATTGAAGACAATTCACCGCCAGACATGATTAACTGGACACGTACCCAATTCCGAAAGCTCATCACTTCGGGCTGTGTACGAAAGCGCATATAAGCGACGTGAGCGTCATTCGAATTAATAACGCGTATAATATTCTGAAATTGTTGATCGTTTAACAAATAGCGCGTTACTAAGCGTTTAATTGATTTGAAAGGCACCATATGAAAAAGCTCTTCTAAATCTTGAGTTAGCGTGGAGATCGTTGATGTTGTGGAAAACTCGACAGCATTATTATGGGCTAGTTGAGCAGCCAGTAAGCCCATTACGCAGACAGTAAGAAAAGTTAAAACCGTCATATATCTCATTATTATTACCGCTTAAGCGAATGTCGCTGCTCCGAATAGGCTGCATTCATATTTGCTACTTCTCTTTTATAACGATATTTTTGCCAACAGCCTCATTGCTGTTATCTTCGTTAAAATTATTTATGAGGTACTGGAATTTAGTTAGAATTAAGTTACGATGAAGAAATGTCATCTTTCTATTGACTTAAGCTTTATATATCATGCGATAAAAAATATTTATATATTGTATATATTTACTGCAAATGGAAACAATTAACTCTATTCAACTACTTATTCCATCCACCCAAAATAAATAGTTGATTGGTCAAAATTGAAGTTGCGTCCGATATCTGTTGGCCGAAAATATTGCTTCGAACTGTTTAAAGCACGGATTTAATCGAAGTTATCAATGACTAACCGACTAAAACGGAGATCATCTTACACATCAAAGTGCACGAAACGAAATTTCGCAATCCCCTTTCGATACGTACGTCTATCTATTTCTTCCTAAATTTTCCCCTTTTTTACCTTCTCAGACATGGAAAAGGAACGTTTCGTCGTTCCCCCATCAAAAGTTTGATGGAATACGCTGTTGAAATATCGGTACACATTTCACCTTTCACTTTCCTATCTCCGTACAACTACTTCAGCTAGCAAGCACATGTGCACCAAGCACACTGTCTCCGCAGATTTATAACTATTACATGTCTGTATGTGCACTTATTATAATTCCTTAAAAGCTTTGCCCTTTGGAGGAAAAAAAAGAATATACGTATCAAGTTTCAATTTTTAAGACAGAGTATTCCAAAAAGAAGATACATATCAACAAATCAAATTCATACTTACGATGAAAGTTCGCTTTTTTACTGTAGTAACGAATAAAGAAAAAGTTTTTCTCAGGGACTTTGAACATTTTCGAAGTTAGGTTGATCCACAAAATCTCTATATAAGTTAAAACATACGATTAGAGATATTGTTCTATGTCTTGCGATTAAGATTGATGCAATGGAGCTTGCTTCCTAAACACTTCTTAAAAACCTTGAATCTCCTTGAATCCGAAAACTTAGTAACATACTCAAATTGAGAATTACTTTCCCAAGCAACGGACAGATGGCTTTATGAAGTTGCGACAGAGTTCTCCGTCATTAATAAACACTCAACATTTTTAATCAACGTATTATAGATCAAATAGCGCACGTACGCATTATACACGAGCTTCCAATGTACTTTGCAGGACATTGACAGAAATAAAATAGAACAATTAATATATTCGCATACTCCGATTACGTTTACAATAATGGTCTAAGCATGAAGTATAATAAGAGAAATATATACATGATTTACGCTTACGTCACGGAAAGTAATGTGTGTTGGCAGAAACATTAGTTAGCCAATAACATAAACGGAATTCCATTCTTATCTAATTTATTTCACATTGCGTACTTATCTGCTTCTACTAAGGCATCAAAAAGACATGAAGATAAATACGCCAATCACAAGTTACATGATGATGCCACATCTATATATATATGTATATATATATATGATAACGGTAACATGTTGCTTCTTTACTTACCAATAAATCAAAAATAAATATTATTGTACACAAATTAAATGATTTTTCTAAGAAATGTAGTTATTTTTACAACGTCAGGTTAAAACTTTTATGGACATCTTGTACAAGGCAAATAAACTGATTGCTAACACTAGTTAGTTTTTTCAATTGTTTGATATATTAAATGACTACAACAAAAGTTTGGGAAAATGAATATTTCTCATCCAGCTCCAAATGGCATAGGTATTCAAGCTTTTACTAAAATTTCAAATTTTTCAATTCGGCCGAAACATTCGCGTTATTCGCTGAAGCTGGCTTTTTGGCTGGTTTTAGAGGGCGAGCTTGAGATTTCTTTGGCTTCTTCATAACTAAGTCCTTATGCAGCTCTTTAAGTGCCTCGTCAGATTTCTCCTGTTTTTTATTCACCTCATCTTTTATCTACAAAAAAATATAGTAATAATAAATTAAATGTTTAAAAACCTTGTTAATAAAATAAATGTAGTCATCTTTCACCTTTTTTAAATTACCGCGGACTTGTTTGGCCTTTTTAGAATGATTCTTATCCGAGACTTTAAAGACATTCTTATCTTTCTTCGCTTTATTTAAAGTCTTTGCGCTCTGCGCCTGGCCTTTACTTTTCGACTTACGACCCATCGCTGAAATTCAAGGATAGAATAAACACAAAAATTAAATGAAATTTGTTTTTTTTATTTTTATTTCCTTCTTTTTACTTTGTTAATTCTAAACCTAACAACATTTAAGCTTGGCTTCACTAATTAAATTATCTTCGTTTACATCAGCTGTTCGTTTACGTGATGTATCATTCGGCATAGCATTTGTTAAAATCTCCTTTGTTAACCAAAAGGATACTCTAAACATATCCTTATTAGGAGCAACATTGCGTACAAAATGTACGCCATTTAGATTTTCCGTTAATTTCGAGCCCAGATTAGATTCTACATTTTGTAAAGCCATTTCCTGATTATTTAAACCCTTAGCGAACAAGTACACATGCACCAAGGGATATTTAATCTTGTCGGAACTGAAATCTATTATTTCGTTTCTGTACTCCTGTTCAAGTAAGCCACAGAAAGTGTTTAAAAATTCTACCGCTAAGCCAGGTAAATTCATGGTTATGTGCATGCTGTAAGTTCCAATGTCGTTCTCTTGCCATCTTCCACACAAATCCTTTCTTAAATCCTCTAAAATAAATTTACGGCCATCCTTATTGTAAAGCTTCGCTTGTTTTGAACATTTGTTACGTCTCATATTGTGTTCCAGCCATTTATAACTCTCGGGATTTAAATCATTGGCCAGAACAAAACACTTTTTACGTGCTGCGGGTACGGAAAAAGGACCCACACCAGCAAATACGTCATATAAGACGTCACCAGGTTGTAATATTTTCACAATTCTTTCATGCTCGCTGCACAAACGAGGATTCCAATAGACTTTCGAAAAATCAAAATGAAAACAAGAACCATTCTCTTTAGCTTCCACAAGTAGTCAGGTTCACCACATAGTAGTTCCAATTGAAAATTACGGTAAGTATTATTTATAGCAGCTGTTTTATTAACCACTGTACGACATCCATGCACTTTATCCAGTAAAATCTGACCGATTATGTTCTTATAGTCTAGCAAATTATCCTTTAAATTTATATGTACCACATGTCCAATGCAGGAATATGATGTCAACCCATCGGTTTCCTGGGGCAAAATGGCTTTAAAGAGCTCATCTGCTCTCCAGTTATCGAAGTAAAGCGCCAACTGCGTTAAACCAAAATCATCTTTGGTGACACCTAAAGTTTTTAAATCACTGTGTGGTAAATCCTCCCAGCATTTTACCGGCGTAGGATGCAACAGGATTTCTCGCATTTCTTCTACTTTATTTTCAACTTTCAATAGACGGACAGGTTTTAAACGCGGCATTTTTAGTAGCAAAGTCTTTATTAGTGGTAAAACCTTTTGCGACTTCTCTTCTTTACCATAAACGTGGTACCTCAATTGTTTTACAAAATGCCTCTCTCTGTAATATTTTCATTAATTTCACTTCTTTTGGCGGTTTTAATAATTCACTATCCATTTTTCTCCAATAGTGGGTTACGCGGATTCCAAAATAATTACTAATATAAGGGTTTTTGTTAATTTTTAGTAGCATTAATATTTGTGCAATTATAGAAACGATTGCTTTAGTAGAAAAAAGTAGAAAATTTTTTTTCTTTCTAATGCCATCAAGTGCGTCAAATGCTAATTAACTTCTTTCCATTAGTTTACATTAAAATACTTAATTTCTGATATTCGATATATTTATCTTTAATTATTTAAACTTTTTCAATCAAATTTACCAAGAAATAAACCACAATTATATTGAGAAAAAGCTTACCTTAAATTTTTTCTTGCTTTTTCTTCTCTTTATTTAGGATAAATCTCGTAAGTTTTGCAATGATATCAATTGCACTAAAAATTTAAAACCGCTAAAACAACTCGAAAACGCATGAAGGGGACTGACATAACTATGCGTTATTCTTATTTTCGTGACGCGACTTCAATTTTGCCGATTTTATACAAGACTCTGTGCGGCTTGAAAAATAATACGGTTTTTGTATCTACAGAAATAAATAACATAAAAAGAACAAAAAAACACATAAAGAAATGATGGCCGTTTCTTTTACATTCTAATCTATTCAATTTGTGTTTATTCTGTACTAACTTAAACTGTTTTGATATTAAATGATTTGGAATTTTGATTTATACTATGTATTACGTTATAAGATTTAAAAACAAACAATAAGATCCACTTTTTTTATATATAAAATAAATTCGTCAAATTATTTTATGACAAGAGAATAAATGGTAATCCAAAAATGGCTTTCGAAGGTATCATTTTGATAGATTTTGGAGATTAACAGAACGGTTTCGTGAAGTTGAAAAATTCGGTCGCTTAAATAAAATTCAAGTTTAATAATGTCGTGGAAATAATTTCTTAAATTACAAAATTTCAGGTAATTGCCCATATTATAGCAATTATTAAGAAGCAAACGACACATTAATGGAAAAACAATAATCATTTTCTGTTCAGGATGCTTTGTAAATAATTAATGCTGTGCATCCCAGCATTCAATAAATGAGATATATACAGATTAACGGGAAAATGTTTGAGGGAAAATTTATTAGCGAGGTTGAAAACCGTCGCTGCTTATACGATAAAAGCTCTCGTGAATGTTGCACAAAGTTCATTATCATCACGTATTAGGAACAGTGGACCTACTCAACTTTTCCTAATTTTTCTTAATGGTTTGTCTAATCAGTCTTCTTTATCACTAATCAATAAAAAACTCATCTACTTTTATATTAACTTTCTTATTGTATATATGTTGTTTTTTATTTATATTGATTTCTTTATATATGGTTCTGACATTATATGACTTTCCTTACATTTCCCTATAAAATCATATGATAACGCCGCTTCTAATTGAGTTTACCACTTAGGACTTTTTAAACAGAAAATAATAGTAACGCATTATTGTGTCAGCCCGCTTACTGTGTCAACTAGTTGCTTACTTAATTTCCAGGGCAGTCTATGAATTGCTATTTTCGACAAAGTTTAATAATAAATCGGCAAAGTTAAAGTCTCATCCCGAAAATAGGAATAATGTATTGTTGCGTCAGTCCCCCAAGTATACTAATATAGTTAAAAGCGTTGAATATTGTTGTGCAATCCTTAAAGAATTATTAAATAGAGTTATTACTTATCTTAAACGAATCAATTAATTGTATAAAGCATAAACCTATGCTAAAAAAGAAATATATATTAAAAAAAATGCGCTATTCCAAGAAAAGTGCAATGGCGGTTTTTCTTGACAGCAAGCAACCCTATATTGAAAATTTTACCCTGGTCACTGGTAATTGTTTTTTATATATACATTGAATTGAGACAACACTGTAATATAAAATTAGATGTTCAAAGGAAACTAAAAAAAATCAATAAAGGTAGTTTAGGAAAATTTTTGCTAAACTGAAAAAACGGCAATATTGTGTAAGAAGGTAACAAACATCAAAGTTATCATAAAAGATAAATAGTAAACTATGACTGAAGACAATAATGAACAACAAGCTGAAGTAGAAAATGTACGAGTGGTGGTCCGTACTCGTCCTATGGATAGAAATGAAATCATGTCGGGTTCGCTAAGTGTTATCAAGGTTGATAAATTGAAGCGCGCCATCACTGTAGTCAAGCCTAATGCTACTTCGAATGAACCACCCAAAACATATTACTTTGATAATGTATTCGATGGTGAGTCCAATCAGTTAGATTTATACGTAGATACTGCTCGACCAATTGTTGAAAAAGTTCTGGAAGGTTACAATGGTACTATATTGGCCTATGGTCAGACAGGTACTGGTAAAACGTATACTATGTCCGGTAATGCAG
The DNA here is from genome assembly GCA_001077435.1 of Glossina morsitans morsitans. Taxonomy (NCBI): domain Eukaryota; kingdom Metazoa; phylum Arthropoda; class Insecta; order Diptera; family Glossinidae; genus Glossina; species Glossina morsitans. The sequence continues at coordinate 95,906 of CCAG010008817.1, read as the reverse complement.
AATCGCCGCAAACGAAAGGCATCATACCGAATGCTTTTGCGCATATTTTTGGCCACATTGCAAAGGCTAGAGAGAATCAGAAGTTTTTAGTACGCGTCAGTTATATGGAAATTTATAACGAAGAAGTGCGGGACTTGTTGGGTAAAGATGTTACCAAAAGCTTGGAGGTTAAAGAGCGTCCCGATATTGGCGTCTTTGTTAAGGATTTGAGCGGTTATGTAGTACATAACGCTGACGACCTGGAAAATATTATGAGATTAGGGAACAAAAATCGTGCTGTTGGTGCTACAAAAATGAATTTGGAATCTTCTCGGTCGCATGCTATATTTTCCATAACCATAGAGCGCAGTGAGTTGGGCGAAGGCGGTCAACAGCATGTACGTATGGGCAAACTGCAATTAGTCGATTTAGCTGGTTCAGAGAGGCAAAGTAAAACTCAAGCCAGCGGTCAACGTCTTAAGGAAGCTACAAAAATCAATTTATCCTTATCGGTGTTGGGCAATGTCATCAGTGCTTTGGTGGATGGGAAAAGTGCTCACATTCCTTATCGTAATTCCAAGTTAACACGTTTGCTTCAGGATTCTTTGGGTGGAAACTCGAAGACGGTAATGTGTGCTACTATTTCTCCAGCCGATACTAATTATATGGAAACGATATCAACTTTACGTTATGCTAGTCGCGCTAAAAACATTCAAAACCGCATGCATGTTAATGAAGAACCAAAAGACGCCTTGTTACGTCACTTTCAAGAAGAAATTGAACGCTTGCGCAAACAGCTGGAAGAAGGCTATGAAGAAGAGTTGGTTGAAGGGGAAGAAGAAGAAGAAGAGGGTGATGATGACGATGAAATTGAAACTGAGGTATTGGCTGATGCGCAGCCCCAATTAAACAGTGAAAAGAAAGAACTCCGCGAGAAACGTTTAGCCAAAAAGGAAGCTTTGGAACGTCGCAAACGAGAGCATCAACATGAAATTGCCAACGCCAAATCGGAGCAAGAGCAATTGCGCAATAAACTTATATCATTGGAAGGCAAAATACTAGTAGGAGGCGAAAACCTTTTGGAGAAAGCACAAACTCAACAGAAACTACTGGAGCAATCCTTGGAAGAGTTGGAGGAACGTGAAAGAGCCGAACAGGCTTTACGGGAGACTTTACAGCAAAAAGAAACCGAACGCATAGATATCGAAGAACGTTATTCGTCTTTACAGGAGGCTAATACTGGCATTACTAAGAAAATTCATCGAGTTATGCAAATGCTGATGGGTGTTAAAGCTGAATTAGCCGATCAACAGCAAGAACATCAACGTGAAAAAGAAGCTATTTATGAAAATATACGCTCTCTATCCCGTGAATTGGCTTTGTGCGAACTTGTACTGAATTCCTATATACCCAAAGAATATCAGTCTATGATTAATCAGTACACCCACTGGAATGAGGATATCGGCGAATGGCAATTGAAATGTGTTGCCTATACCGGTAACAATATGCGCAAACATATATCAGAAACAAAAGACAATAACAAAGATGCCAATGATTTGATTGACTTATCGCATGTATATCTTAGTTATAATTCGGAATCCGTTACGCAACCTATGCGAGCTAAGTCCTCATTAGGCTCAGCAAGGCCGCGCACTTCAGGTGTACCACGGCCTACTACAGCCCGAAGATATTGAGCGCAAGATTATCATCATCATCATCTTCATCATCATCATCATCATCATCAAGATCAACATCATCCATGTCGCTGTAATGCAAACGATGATCAAACATGTTGTGCGGATAAATTCGTACCGGTGGATTACTGTTCATCACTTCTACGTACTCAAGCTTGGTTAATATTGTTTTTATTTTGCGTATATTATTGTTTCCATATATTATTTTCGTGTGATTAAAAAAAGGTATTAGCGAAACGCATTTGTTTTAACGTATTTATATATTTATTTATCTTCTTTTTTTTATTATTGTAGATTTTTCCATATATATTGTTTAAGCACAAATTTTCTAAAAATAAAATTATAAAATATTCTTAAAATACGAGCATTCAATAGACTTTAAAATCCATTAAAATGGACTTTTTGAACTTGACGCGTTTCAGATACAAATTTCTGATTTGTAAACGATTTAATCATTTCCGTGATTTTATATAGGAAATAAATTTTTTCATTTCATCTTTTTTAATGCACTCTATTTTGCTTGTTTTTATACACATTTGTAATATTTATAAGGGATAGTCACAGTCGAAAGACGTGCTCGCAACAGCACCCAACTAACTAATTTCTTACTTTGTAGTACCAATTAATAGCAAGTTACAACAACAAGGGCTATAGAAAGTGCATTTGATTAAGCGAAGAAAATACATAAGAAGGAATCAATGATTTTTATGCAAAGTGTTAGATCCTTTCCGTTTAGTTAGACCAGTAGTTGAAGCTAAGCCATACTTGAAATATTCGATATTGGTAAATAGAAGATGTATTATGAGAATATATGTGCACGGTGATGTGGTTATTAATTTTACCATCCTAACTCTTCTTAGTTTTAGCCTTATTTATCTTCTTTCCATCTGCTTACTGCTCGAATTCTGGAAGTGATGAAAGAAGAAAAACTTGAGTAGAAAGTTTAAGTTTGGGTTATATACTGTGAATGATTCGATCTCACAACCCGTACTTGAATAGCTTTATAACTTCTTATTTGCAGCAGACATTGATCGGGCAATATGAAAGAAGGGGTGTGATCGATCATATACAGGGATTCCCATCAATCCATTACTACATCCAAAATCATCTTAAAACTTTAGGAAATTTCTACATTTATTGAAAAGCTATGGCCATAGTCTATGTTGCGAGTGTTATTCTTTTAGTCTAAGAATTTATTTTATTAGTCTAAAAAACTATAATAATAATAATAATAATAATAAAGCAGTAGTATGGTTTTTTAACAAATTATTGATAACAGAACGATTTGGTCGGTATCTTAGAAAGGTGCTTGCGCTTGGAAGCAAAGGCTGCCTGCATATAAGCGCTAAAATCGCATATTTTATACTTTATCTTACTTTATTCTTGCCAGGAATACTACTCCCGTTCTTTGTAAATAGTTTCCAAATTTTATAAAAAAAACGTAGTATCAACGCAACCAAAGTTGTCTACCTTCAATTAACAACAAATGCTTGCTAAGCAACCAACAACAAATAGTGCCTAAGCCAAAGCAAAATTCATTCAACAAAATCTGATTGTCTTCTCCAGGCATATAATAAACAAACAAAAAAAAAAGAAGAAGAAATATCAGCTGTTTTGAAAAAATGTCTAATTTTAATGAGAACCCTGTTAGAATTCAAGTGAAAACTTCGAAATCAATTAATGTTTAACCAACCAATGTAAAGTCAACTAAGAAGAGTATTGCTTCATAAGAAGGATAAAAACCGACATGACGGTTGGAGCCGCCTTGCATGCCAAAGAATAATTAAATAATAATAAATTTATAAAGAATGATAATTAATGTTTTTATATTAATTATTATGTGGACTTGAATATAACATAGTTAGTTGATCATCTTTAGCGGTTTTAGAATTTCTTTGCATGAACTTGTAATACTTGTTGAAACTACTACGTTGATTATGACGAAGTTTGTTGAACTCGTTTTTGACATAAAAAGACGGCAATTGGTGTCAAATTGAAAAGTTGTCCGTGTGTCAGAGAAAGTGTGCAGGAAGCTTGTCTACAAATTTAACTACGCTGGAATTATGCAGAACTTGTCTTCCTGTATGAAAATATGGAATTACGGAACTGAACACTGTGAAAATTGTTAATAAATCAAAATAATTGATGACATTTTTGTTTTTCTAGTGAGCCCTGTAATATTTACTTTTTTTCGATCGCGACAACATCTATTGTTTCTGTCTTTGTGTTGGTTGACAACACTGTTTTTCTTGTCTTTTAATCTTTTTTCCTTTTGAACAAAAATGATAGGTCAAGAGGATAATGCGAGCATTGAGATTGAGAAGTTGTTGTGCGGGTAAACGATATTCGCTAACGTACTGTGAACAATCCTCACTAATTATAAGTTAAAGAAATTGAAAATCTAGATGACCATAAAAGAAAAAGATACAAATTGTTTAAATAACATCGTCTATTTATATTTATATTATCATCGCATTTCATCAATTGTTAATAGTGTCAGATTTGAATCGTACAACAGTAAAATAATTTATTTTATTTGCTTATTTCTTCTTCATCCGGTGAACATAGCAGCGCACGCGTTCCTGTTTGGTTAAAATTACTCCACCTTTAACATTTAACGGCGCGCAATCCTCTTCGTTGCAGGCTTTCTCTTTTCTTCCCTTTCGGACAAAAATATTCAACTTCCATTGAGAATTCTTTCATCAGTATTTAGGTAGATACTAACTCTCCTGAGGAATATTTGCGAGTGATACGCACTATAGGATAGGTTGCGATTTTATATATAATGTATAAATTATCAGCGATTATATCGTCGATCCTAGAAGCTCCTTCGTGAGCTTACCGAATGACTTTAATCTTTTATATAAATTATTTATAAGTGGCTTTCGATTTTGACTAAAATGTCTTTTATTTCGCATTCCACTATAATTATTTGTGCAAATTGCGGAGTCGCTGTTATTCTTGCAGAATAAAATGCGTTGAGTACATTATTTACACTTTTTAAAAAATGTGATAGTTGCAGCCCCCCATGTAATGTTGTCGCCAAGTCCATTCTCGGCGGATATAATCGCAGATTCTGTTCGGTTTTTGTTTTAGGATATATCTCTATTGAACACATTCAACGGCTAGATATGTATTCAAAGATCATTCGGCGCTCTTTCAACCTTCGTGCTCATTTGCTTTGGCATTTAAATTGAAGGTTAAATTACCGACAAAGTGAGTTTGACGGCTGAGAGTTAGTGTAATCTAAAATTAATTTGTCTTTTTTTTCATGTTATGATTTATGTTATGATTTCGGGACAAGTTAATCTCTAAACTTTACGATAACCGGCTTTATTATCGTCTTATAATAGTTTTCATTTCGGCATTTTTGTTGGCGAGGACAGTAAAACATCAAATATATGGGAAATGAAATTTTTTTAATAGAACTGCTTGAAAATTCTTATGGAAATAACATTCTGGAACATATATCACATAGTTAATAATAATTATTCATCTATTTATCTAATAATTATTCACACATTTTTATATTAGAGTTGAGCTTTATTTCCAAATTTTTTGATTACAAGCAGTTTAGGAAAAGATGATAGGCGAATGTTCCCCGTTCGTCTGTGGTGGATGTAAAAAGTAATAAAACAAAGCCTAAACATAGATTAATCTTGTCATTTGATTTTAAGCGGGAATATGAAGTTTCTGTTATAAACCGTTACGTAGACGATCCTGGCTTTAAATTCTCTTTTACTTGAAGTTCACTCAGTTTGCGATGTTATAAATTTTTCGAATGATAATACCAACTTATTGAGCTTCTTTCTTTTAGCGGCTCGAATTGCACAAAACGATCTTACGATTGCAGTTGATATGTAAGAACATACCGGCCATATTTCGTAACATGTACGTTTTATGGGACCGCTGGCCACCACTTGTGTACTTAATTCGTGAATAATGTTATTTAATAAAATTTTGAATAACAAATTTTTATACATATTCGTAAGAATCGTGAATATATAGAACGGACTCAAATAAAATTTAAATATATACGCATTTACGGCTTATATGAAGCAAGACCAGGAATATATGATGCTTGGTAATAAAAAAGCTTTTTTGAAATGTTGAGGTCGTAATAAAAAACTATATTCACATTTGCAGCGTTTGAACCAAATGAGAAAAGCATTTTCTTTACATGCAAAATTTTTTGATTTTTCGATAAACTTACTGAAATTTTTTCATCTAATAAATACAAAAATTATGAATAGTTATTCCACATTATACGTGTATCGGGTTTTAAGCTTTTCTATATATATTAATGGAAAAAAAATTTCTTTTTGCTAATCTATTAATTCTTAGTTAGTTAAGCAATGGTTCCAATACAATATGAAAGAAAGCATAGCAAAGTGATGAATTAAATTGCAAGCAGCTTTTTTTACACGCTAGATGCATTCTTCAGAAATTGGTGGAAAAAACAATAGCCTAAAATGATACATGCGACATAGGGTAAAATTCTATAACTTTAAAGATGAAAAAACTCCAAATATTTTCTCAGAAAACCGTGCAAAAAAAATAATAACGGAATCCTTTATTACATACTTATAAGACAAGAACAATTCCTTTCTTTATAAAAAAAAAATCGAAATTAGCGTACATTGAAAATTCAGTGTATAAGCAGAACAAATAAAAATTGATATTAGGAATGAATAACCCATTTCTCAACCATTATCGCTGCTTGATAACAACCATTGACGGACTGGACCAAAAGTGCTGTCGTGAGTAGATACGTCAAATATACCCGACTTGTGGCGTCACTGTCGATTTTGAGAAGAATTTCGTTCGTTACTAACAGCCACTTTTGAGTTTTTGTTCTTATAAAATCTGCTTTTTTCTGTTTCTCAAGTTCTTTATATAATTCTTGATATCTAACGGTACAAAACTTAAGATTACGTTCAAATTTTAGTGCACACTCAATATCAGGATCGAGAGTACGAAAGAAAAAAAAGAGGACAAAAAAGAAAACTCACTTACACCCGCAACCGGTGTACAGATCCGATTTGGGACTGAATCCTAAACCATTGCAAACGTTCAGGAGCGTGGCAGCCATTTATACGAATCATGCGAAGCTTTAACAATTAGCAATCGGTTTAAATACGATCGGTAGAGCTCGTAGACCTTTGATAAAGGTTAAAGATTCAGATATTGAGATTAAATTATAAATATTATTTAGATATTTGCAAATGCAATTAAACGGCTTGAAAAGCTCGCAGTTGTTTTTAGATCGACTGAATTATGTGGCAAAAAACGATTAGGAGAATTGAAGTTTATCTTCCCCAATAGTGCCGACGAATAGGATCACATATTAGCTTAAGTAAGAACAAAGCATCGAGGATAAATCTACCTTTCTCTAATGAAGACGAGACGAGCGAAAGCAATCTATTGTTATAAGTAGGCAACGAAAGAAACGGGCCCTAACCGCTAACCAAATTTCTCAGGGCAAAAGGCATAAATTGATGTGTACGACACTTATACAAAGAAAATCATACAACCGAGGCATGTTCAAGAATTGGTTTCACCAAACTAAGCCTTCTTCTAACATATGGGTTGTCAAGTTCTGTAGACGACCGTTTAGTAGAGCTAAGTACAGATCAGGCTTTATTTATTGATAGTTGAATGTGCATCTCGAAATCAATAAATGAATCTATATTTTCCACTTGGAAAAAACCCAATTTGGAAATATGGACGAAATGAGTGGGCTTGGGTTTAGAATTTGATAATTATTTTTTTTTGCAATTTATCAAAGAGAAATGGATGTAATTATAAACATTTCACAAAACCTTGTCGCGTACGATAAAGCGCACTCGCCGCACACTCAGCATTATCAAATTAATTTCGGGTATAGCTAACATATTGCGAATACACTTTCTTCTTCGTAGAGAAATTTTGGGAGACAATTGTTTTCCAACTTATGGAAAACAAGCGTGATGTTGAAGTAGCGGTGGAATTGAGAGAAAGAAATTAAGAAAAAAAACACGATTATTTACTTACGACTTGGTTTTCGAATGAGAAATGGTATGGTATGGTGGCCTACAAAAACGACGAAGAAGATAACGACTATTTTTCTTTTCGTTTTAGCTCTCTTTACAAAGGGATGAAAGGGCGATAGGGTGTGGCGGCAGCCTGGGAGGTGACTTCAAAGACCGAGCGTGCACCCACAGCGTGAGGCCAGAGGGCAATCGTAATGGAGGAACGATTTACCCGGATAAGTCAACTAGTAGCCACGCTTTTTATCTACTCCGCTATGCCGTATCTATATGATGGAATTGTAAAAAATTGACAAGGTATTTACAACAATTGCATAAAAGGAGCTTGATGAAAAAGGGAGCGATTTATTAGACGGAATTAATGTTGTTCGACTAGAATAACGTTGGCCCACACGTACACGTGTCTTCAAAAAAGCTCTCAGTAGTTATTGTGACATGAGGGAGGGCCTCATATTGTCGTGGAGGTATCATGTACTTCGGACCATTCGCCAACCACTATCCACCTGAAATTGCTTCCGCGTGCTCTAGAAGAACTTGAATAAGGCAATGCCCAGGTCTGGACGTTCGGGGGGGATCACACTTAATCAACAACCTTGCCCAAACATCTCATGGCTTCTATGAACATTATTTTAAGGATACCCGGAACAAATATTGCCATCATAAAAATATTGCTTTCATTAGCCATAGTTTCAAGCGGTTTGCGATTTTTCGTACGCCGAGGTTCTGGTTATATTATGGAAGATTTAAAACGTGAGCATATGAAAATTGTGCAGCTTTAAAAGATTTTTAAAAAATGATGAAAAAATGACTCATGCTGATCGATTTTTATGAGAAAATCAAAAGATGCGGGCTTGTCTTAGCGCATTGGGGCAAATGGTGAATTCAACTTTGAGGCTCGGTTCAAATATTCGGAATGATCTTTTGGATGTTTCCTACAAAGAACTTTTCTCCAAAATTTCAATCAAAATAAATTCTCATGAATATTACGAGTTTTTAGAAATTTTGTATTCGTTTTACAAAGAAGGCGTATTTGCTTCTCCGAATTCTCCGATGATAGGCATAGAATTATAGCACTGTTGAGTTATATTTACAATTTGGTTATATTTCAAAGTAATTGTGAAGATCTGTGAAGACCTTTTCACCGTGACACAGCTAAGCGATAAATACTGTATACGAAACATTGTGAGTAAATTTAAGAGCAACAATCTTTGCATTTATTTACGAGCGCAATGTAAATAAAATGAACTCCGGTCGAGAGAATTACGCCAACCGATCAGGTTTTAGATGACTTTAAACAAAAAGGAAGCAAAACACTTGCAGTTGATATTTTGTCATTGTCGACCGTATACATAAGTGCGTGCCTAAGAGATAGCTATTGAAACGATACAATTTTAGTCTTTCCTCAAATAATTCGTCGGTCGCTAAAAGAAACCAAAAAAAAAATAAAAAAAATAAGCAATATCAGAGAGAAGAATTAAAAATAAATACATGTGAGACATAACTAAAAATAAAATAAAATAAAAAAAATAATTAACATCAATTGTTTACAACTCTTAATAATTGACGGAAATTTGTTTTACCAAAAGAAAGTAAAATCAATTTAGCTTTAAACGAAGGAACTTTTGTTTCTTTTGCTTTCTGCTTTCTTCTCTTTGAAAAAATACAAACAAAACAAATACTCTAAGGTTCCTTCTGCCATCTAAGGCCGCAGAGAGGGTTTATACTCCAAAAAAAAGAAAAATTGTGTTACAAATGTAGCCACTTTGGATTTAATTAACACGAGCGTGAATGAAAGTTCGTGTTAAAAAAAAATATATATATATATATATATATATAATATAATTTTTTTATACTCTTTTATTTAAACGTTTTCATAAATATCATGCGAAAATTTATGGTTAAAGTGCCTTAAATAAATCCTGCAAAATTATTATCCCCGTAAATTTTTGATTATCTCTTAGAAAGAGAGAGAGTGCAGCACAAAGACCACATAAAAATTTCCATTCATTTTTACGTTGGCGTGTGTTAGCGCGTAGCCACGGGACTTGAGAAAGTAAGTAATTTACATAACAGAGATATGCGAATACGTATCTAGTCATTGCGTTTTTACATCAATTTAAAATGCGATCGAAACGTTCCAATCGTGATCGCTATATGATTTACGTTTAATTAATTATATGCTTTCGTTTGAGGATCGGCTCATTCATTCGCCTCTCCGTCCGTCTATTGGTGCTTTTGTTTGCAATTTTGCATATAATATATATACATACCACATATATTCCTAGTATAGAAAGATGATCCACTCCCGAACACTCCCGCTTATCCTTTTGTAACAACAACCTGGCATAATAAATTATAATTTCGAAACAAATTATTATAACATTTAGCAAATATAGATTTGATATTTGATATAAAGGTTAAAAAGATTTAAGAAATTTTAGAGAAATAAAGGTTGGGTCATTTTAAAGTTCACCGCTGCTGACACGATGAGAATGTATAAAAAGTGCTTTCCACTCTTAATATGTTGGTAGGGACCCAAGATATCTATGAAAGTGTGTATAACTCTTATACACTTCATGAATGAATATCTCGCGGTGTAAATGCTTCGAGTAAAAGTTTGATGACATCTTGCATGCTTCTCTTTCTTTCATTTTTATTTAAAAGAAAGACTTCATCTAGTTTTCTTTGCAAATTGACGAAATAATTATTTTACGCTTTTCGCTGGAGTAAATCAATAGTAATGAGATTTGAAAGATAACAACAACAACAACAACAACAACAAAGTAAGAAATGTATAATCGCTTTTTGACGAATATTGAATATGAATATTGAATATATATATATATATATATACTACTGTCGCTAAATCGACAAGTGGTCGTAGATCATAGTTCTCTCATTACATCTGAAGCTGATTATTGCCATTTTTTCTAATTGTCTTTTTCCATTTCAAACTTAATTGTGCAATTAACATGAGTGAAATATTTAAATAAGAACCCTTTGATTTTTCCCATATTGGGCTTTTTTCCCAAAATAAACGCATTCGACATATTGTATTTGAATTATATAATAACTTAGACAGCGGCTCAATTGAATACATCTTTACAGAATATATTTGAATGCATCTCTTGGATAAATAGATATCTCTTATAAATGCTGAAAATATCTAGCTTTGTTATACCTGTCGACGAAGGAGGAGGGGTATATTCGTTTTGTCAAGACGTTTGCAACGCCCACAAGGGAGAATTAGAGAAAGTATATATATTCTTGATCAGCATCCGATTCCAAAGCATTTCCATCTTCCCGTCTGTCCGTTCATCCGTCCGGTTGTCTGTCCTTCTATCCAATGTCTGTTGTGAACTGTCTTCTCACCGCAAAAATGAAGCTATCAACTTCAAATTTGGCAGAAACAGTGGAAGTTATTGCGCGCAGATCGGTATTGAAAACGAACGAAATCGGGAGAAGGACACGCCCACAGCACCACGTTAACTAAGAATACCACTGTTTTTCAAAGGGAATGAAAAATTGATTTTTTACTCATTGTTCATAAGCTATAGCAAATATGTGTACAAAAATTTGAATGCATATTCTATGGGTGATGCTGTAGCATTTGTGTACAAAAATGGAAAAAATTGACCACTTCTACCCAATATTATAGTGTATCAAAGTTTAATTGTTTTTTCATTATCTTTATAACGCGCAGCCACAAGCTTCAAAAACCCTCTAAAGTATATAAATTCTTGGTCAGTTTCAACTTTCGAATGCACCTAAACATGTCCGCCTATTCGTCTGCCCAACATTCACCCGTTAGAAATTTGCAAAAAAAATTTTACAAATTTGCAAAAGAGTTTGGAATTGACCTAAACTTTTCAAAGGACACGCCTACAATGCCCACATGCCTATACGACAAAAACTTTGATTTAGAAAATAGAAAAATCAGCTGCGCCCACTCCATTTTATAGAGCAAGAATATTGTCCTTTTACTCGTTTTGTTTTTTTTAGGATAACGGTGATGGGTATGAAAGATTCGGTTTCGACCGAATTTAATTTTCTTACTTGTTATTATTTTCTGTTTTTCGATTTTGGATTGTAACGATTTATTTTCAATTTTATAGATTGCGAGGGGGGTGGGGGGTGGGGGGGGGATAGAGAATGCTACTTTCGTTTTCTGATACGTATTTCTGAGTAGATGTTACGAGCGGAATAACGAACACAATATAATCCGAAGAACTTTAAACCTTTCCTTAAAAGAGCTCTTATTGTGAACTCTGCTACTGAACGAGCTTTCGAATTTCAGTTTCGATAGGTCACCTTCGGAACTTTGAGGCACATTTATGTATTTTCTATTGAAGAACGTGTATTCATTTTTAATTGGGCTTTTGAATGTCAATGTGAGTTCCGTCTATACATACTAATGCTGCTAAAATTTGACGAAAAATTTTTATAAAGTTTATGAAAAAGATTTTGCTTTTATCATTTCGCAAATTTCAAGACTCCACTGTTCAATTATATCCAGCAATGTGAAATTGTGATAGCAACCGGGTTGCATAAACTTATAAAACGATACTATCGAGAATGACTATCTAATCGAGTGCGCACACGATAATCGATCCTCCTCGCTTTCTAAAATATTTCTCTCAAGCAGAATGTTTTCATGCTCACCACTAGATCGATTCGTTGAATAGGTCGATTTCATATATAATCGATCGTATAATAATTTGACAACACTTTTAAAATAACTATATAAAAATTAAACCCAATGTTTATTTATCGCAGCCCTTTGCTGTTTAAGCGAAAATTGAAGACTCAAATTAAAACTTTAAACTAAAAATTTTATTACCCTATTAAAAAAAAAAAAAAAAAAAAAAACAAAAATATATAACAAAGGGAAAAATGAGAAGTTTTTTTTGGGTATTATAGATAAACTCATGTAAATGAATTGCGCAGCAAGGGCGATAAAAAATAAATAAATGAGTCGAACTTGATTCTTCTAAACGAACTGTTTAGGTTATAAACGTGGAATTAGCGGACAAATGATTGACAGACAGATGCATTTGGCTAAATCGATTCCGCCATTCATTTGTTAACCAAACATCTACCTTAAGGGAGACGTCACGCTTATTTCTATCGTTCAGAAATATTTGACATACTACTGTTGACATAAAATAGCGTGAATTTGTTTAGAAAATGAAAAATCTTTTCTTTATTTGTCGAAACCGCCTTCATAATATTTATATAACATCTTTTTAACGAATTGGCGTCAATTAAGAAATTTCTTGCTATATAATAATATAGAGCACCGCGATAACTAAAGAAAATTCGCAACATTTGGCCTCCATTATCGAGCGAATATGGTTCACCTGTTGCATGGTATTCTCTCGATTAACTCATTGACTGCCAGCTACGAGATATCTCGTATTAAGCGTGTGTATCAAAACTGCCAGCTACGAGATATCTCGTAGTGCGTACTGCAATTTTAGATTAATTACAAATGGTCACTTCAGTTAGAAATATTCTAAAGAGGTGAATGAAAAATTTATAGGGAGTAAAAAAACGTATTAGTTTTCAGTTTTTATTTAAAAATATTTTTATTATTGTTGCTGAATATGATAAACTCTAAAACAAGGATCAACGCAAAGTGCTTGCTTCTCGGGGCACTGTGGACAAAAATACCTAGTCTCCTTACGTTCTTTTTTCCTTTGTACAGATTCGACACGGCTTTCAAGGCATTCTTTTTTTTTTTTTTGTGGGAGGAAGATGTTCTAAATAATGAAAATCAGTTGCATTTGTATTACCGTTCCTGCTTTCTCTTGCAATGCTGTCGTCACCAAGTAAATGCGTTAATACATGACTCCCTAAATTGAAGCAACATCATGCTTTTATTCTTTCGATTTCTTTGGTTGTGAAACATGTGTGTATTGTCGAGGAAGATTTCCAAGTAATGTGGTGCAATTTTCTTGTACCAACGGATGGTTTTCCTAAGGAATGAGTAATATGACATACGTTGGTCAGAGCGTTCAATACCTGCCATTCCCAAAGTATAATCTCTGACTGTATCCGGCTTAGTCGAAATTTTTCCATCTTTGTTCTGCACTTGAACCATTTCATCTTTATGCATGTTGGATATAGTCAGCACATCCCGCGTAAGTGGCAACCAGCACAGGAATTTTATTTAGTGACGCCAGCGACGAGTTATCTTGTAGTGTTTTTTTTTTTTCAATAAAAATTACTGTAAAAATTACTAACTGCAATATTATATCAGTAACTTAATATAATTATATTTTGTAAACTTTCATGTATTCTTCAAAATAAAACCTTGGCACCCAGGGCGAGACGCTCTAAATATGTCTGGCAGTCAATGGGTTAATTGGTTGTTTGCAGATCGTATGTTCCAATTCAGGTCTCGTCTCCAGTACTGGTGCAATACAGTTCATTATGCCTTCGTTGTCGGGAATCACCAGCAGTTGTATATGTTGACAAGAACCTCTGCATAGGAATCAAAGATAGCCTACAACTAATCCACAAAATAAAAATTATAATTTAATGATTTCATAGTTCCCGAGAAGTTCAAATGCAAAATTCACATTTTTGTTTTTTGTTATCACATACAGTCTCCTATGGTGGGTATAAAAATTCGTAGCGTTAATTTTCCGATAGCCATCCTAAAAGGCTACCGTTTCCTTAGAAAGTGTTTAAGTAGCATGTTAGTATGTAAAAATCACAATTAGAAGAATCGTTTACCAATATTCTGATGCAATAGGACCCTGATCTGTGCGTCATATTTGTACTACAATGCAATAACTACAGGGATCGGAAAATAATATGTACTGATAATATTTAGCACAATTCTTTAAATTAATAAAGAGAAGTCTGTTGTTTAGTTCTGATATTAGGTGATAGTAGCAGATAAAACCACGTTTCTCAGGAAAACTGAATAAATCTTAAAATTATAATTCGTCAGGTAATCTTATCTATATAACAATTCTGATATATTTCGCTATCGCACTTTGCGAGTCAAATAATTGCAATCTTTATGAACTTACCTTTTATTGACTTAATTCATTATGGTGAAGCTCCTCAAGCGGCTGACAGTTGACATTTTCTCTTGTTTCGACGAATTTATTGCACAAATGTTATCTAATAGGAAGTTTACGTCGTGAGTGCATTTAGAGATTTAGAGTCACTTTTTTTGCAATCACTAGAGTTTGCCTTCAAATCGTTAGGTGGTCAGTTCACATTCGCAAGCACATCGGCTTAGTTTACATGTAAGCAGAAAATGAGAGAATAAGAAAAATGAGGGAAAACAATTAATTATTGATCATTTGCGGACAAAGCGACTCATGACGCGCCAGCTTAATTGTACAAGTTCTCCTAGATGACATATGTCCGATATGTGGCGTATTCATACAATCAGTTTATTGTCTGTTCCATCGTTCATTTGGCGGGTTTGAAGGTGATGTACGATACTGTAAGATTACATTACCGCTTAAGGGCATCTTTCATGAAAGCTTCAAGAAGAATAACACGAATTCGGATTATCATCTTATCAAGACGGAAACATTTGAAGTCTTCACAACAAAGCCGCTTTTTTCACAAGACATTCAATTCTTCTCTCAACGAAACTATCGGCATTAATGGCACTGGGCAGGAAGTAATCGAGAGCGAATTGTAATAACTGATGGAGTCTAACTAGGTAAGGTTTCGAGAGCCACCAGAGCAAATGTCAAAATGAAAACTAAAAGAAAGCACACGAAAATTCAGCTTCCTTCTGTGTGCTTCGTAAGTTATATCGAATTCGACCAACAACGACCATGTTAAACTTTCAATTAAACGGATTAATATATAATTGGAATAATCTCAACACATACACGCATATGTATTTATTTCTTGTCAATTAAACATATGTCTGTTAGAATTTATTGTACCTAACTTCTTTGTTGAACGTCAATGAATTAACCGTTTCTTTGTCAGTTAATAACAAAAA
Organism: Glossina morsitans morsitans; assembly: GCA_001077435.1. Taxonomy (NCBI): domain Eukaryota; kingdom Metazoa; phylum Arthropoda; class Insecta; order Diptera; family Glossinidae; genus Glossina; species Glossina morsitans. The sequence continues at coordinate 80,220 of CCAG010008817.1, read as the reverse complement.
TTAAAAAAAAATATTTTATATATATGAAAATAATATCAAACCAGAAGACTGTGCGTTACTTATATTATACATTTAAGTAAATATAAGTGCATGTGCAAGCTGTTTCTCCATTTATAAACAATGCAAAAAAAAAAAAATTTATTTATGATGGACGTTACAACGTATTTTAATATAAATTATAAGAGCCACTGGTCATATTAGTAACGGCGTTCTACCTGTTTGGTCAATCAGCAAGTGCGATTGGGCCAAAGGCTAGATTGCAAGCATCAAAACGTCATATATAAGCAAAACCGAAGCAGGGTATACAAAGTTTACGCGGACACCCAGGAGGACTTAAGATAGACTCACTTGTTATTATACCGATTCAGAATCACTTCCTGAATCCATGTAAGCTTGCCTGTCTGTCTGTGCCTGTCTATGTATAATTGTGTTCAGTCTATCAAGACGTATGTTTTTGAGATATTTTGGGTGAAATTTGGTTTAGCGACAGCTTTGGCCTAAAACCCAACGCTATTGAAAATAGATTGGATGGAATGACTTTCTCGACAACTCTCCATGTAACGTTCCATTTCGAAAACTTGTTACATGGAAAAAAATTGCAATTTTTAAAATTTCTCAACAAAACTCATTCTGTAATTGTATATAGACATTCTAGGTTGATATAAAAAATTTGGCTCGACTGGGCTAATTTTTTGAACCTTCTCTCTTGTAATCATTCCCGCGAAAACTGAATCTTTATACAGTAAAAACATATAATTTTCGATATTTCATAGTGAAGTCAGTAGTTCATAATAGTGAATTGACGTAGACGTCAACCTTACCGAATTTGGACCATGTAGGTCTACTCTTGCGATACCACCAATGTACAGGATTTCATGAAAAGTATGTCTATGCATGAAAATAATGTGTAAGTTGTGGTATGTTAACGCCCAAACGAGTGAATAATTATATTGGGCGAAATTGTGTAGGGTATCTAATGGTCGGCCCCGCCCGATTATAATGTTCTTACTTGTTTTATTTACATACTTATCGACGACAAGCCTGAACATGTGTAATCGTGACATAACAGTTTTGTTTTAAGATTCTTTGCAATGAAATGAATATGAATTAATATGCCAAGGAAAATTTCGAGCCCCTACGCATTCCTGTAATATTAATAAAGAAAAAAAAAAAAAAAATTAGTAAATAACGTTATGTAATGAAAGATTTTTTTTCCCAAATTTTTCTTATTAAATGAACGACTCAACATTACGATGAATTATTTTAACGCATTTAAGTATCCCATGGTGATCTTCCCCAAAGATATGGAAGGAGAAGGGAAAACTGCAACGATTTTAAGACGAACGACATAACTGCCATTTATAAACAAATATTTAGAACAGTAGCTCTTTACAAACAGATAATAGAGTAATGAATATACTCGAAAGGAAGATGCTCAGTTATAATGCAAATGTGTATATCAACAGTCGACCTAATAAATAGTTCTATGAGAAAAAGATTAAAAAAAAAAAACAATTAGCTCGTTACCAGGACGGTTTGATTAGTCTTTAATGCCAAGAACTTGCAAAATTATTTCATAAGTGACGATGTCGACGTCATACCTATGTGTCTAACCTAATGTAGACGAACAAAGAAATTTATTCCATAATGACGAACTTCGCTCTCATACCGCAGATAAAGTCCTAATGCAAAAGCAGTCTTGTGGATTTAGCCTTGAGTTAAGTGTACGAAATGTGTCCGATTTCCTTCGTTTTTTTCTTTTTTTCCAAATATCAATTTATCCAAAGTGTCGTTATATTCGAGAAATATTAAGAATAATTTTTAATGACAACTTACTTTTTTTTTCATTATTAGTTGAGGTATATGAACATTTGCTCACATATTAAAAGTCATGAGCGAGAGAGAGAGAGAAAAATATTCTATATTCCAAGGAGTCTAAGGAGTCAAGGATTTAAAAGCAGAGTTGTTTGTTCATTGTGCGTTTGCATTGAGAATATTTTAATGATTCTGATTATTTTCATAATTTTTAAATGCTGTTTTTTGTTTTTAATCCCACTTAGTGGAATAGAAGAGCGATACTCTCTGGCTTCGTGATAAAAGAAGTGACCGCAAATGCATTTTTACTTTTTGTTTATTCTTTATTGAAGAAAAGAAAGAAATTTGAAATTGCTAGCGAAAGCTATGTTCCATACTTCAGTTAATAATATTTTGTTTCATTTTCATGTCGTTTTCACTTTTTTTATTTTACTTCATTCTTCATTAGTCGCAATTTGTCGAAATTGACCATTCAATGATTTAAATTTTAATGTAAACTTCAATGATTTCAACTGAAATGTCCGTTAGTCTAAAGCCATTATTTCAACATTATTTCAATCAATAAGTTTTTGATATTATTTATTATTATTATTATTATTATTATTATTACATAAATTTAGCCAGAGAATAAATTCTAAGACTAATGTCTTAAAGCTTTATTTTTATTAATACTATTATTATTATTATTATTATTATTATTATTATTAAAAACTCTACCGCACTTGAGATTTGAACCGACGACCATTGAATTGCTAGTCGAGATTCTTGCCTACTCGGCAACTCAGGCGGACTAAAAATTTAAGGTAATTTTGAGGAAAAAATTTCACCTTTTTTCGAATTTATTTCGTCAATCGTTTGGTTTCTAGGGAGGGGAAAAAAAGAAGAAGAAAGTGCATGTCGTTGACTCCATTTAGAATTAAAAGTTCGTATAAATGATCCCTTTTATACGTTTAGAAAAAATAATATTTGGACACCCATTGTTGCGGAAGTATTCAAAACTATTTATCGCAATTCAAAGAAGGAAAACAAAGAGATTGAGATAAAAATGTGACTACTTCTGTGCCCGTTTTTATTGACTTTATTGCGAAGACTTAATGATATTCATGATCATAATGAATTTGATGTCGAACACAATTGGCAAAGGTTAATAAACACGAATTCGTCACTCGCGCAAGTGGCTTCAAGTTGCTTTTACAATGAATATCATCATTATTTACGGACATCATTAAAGTCAAGTGTTAAATTTTATATCTTTGAAGGAGAGCATAACAAATATTCATATTTTAAGTGGCTTTTTGCGATTTCCCGAGTGGTCAATGACCTAATTGTTTAGTTTCTTGCGTTATTGTTCCGTCCAGACTACTCTATATATATGTATATGTAAATATGTATATATAAGAAAGATAAAAAATTTGAATTATGTATATCAGTGTGTGCGTAGTATGTGTTAATGTATGCCCGCACGGTATTTAGTAATAAGATCGTCAAGACTTTGATGTTATATTTGTTGTATATTTGTTTTATATGTATATTTATATGCCGACTGCTAGACTAGTACAGTGCAGACTACTCTATATACTCTATATATACTCATATCTCTCTACATACTCTATATATATATACATATGTATATATATATATATATACATACTGCCCGAAACCTATAACGTGAACAAAATTAGGTCATTGCCCATTAGGGAAATCCCAAGATGTTACTTAAGATATGAATATTTCTTATGCACTCTTTCAAAGCTATAAGACTTAACGCATGTATATATAATAGGTTCGCGGGAAAGTGCTGCGCGTTTCTAGAATGAAACAAAATTCTACTTTCTGAATATGATCCGAAATGTTGAGCTGCATCAAGCCTTTCTGCAATCTCTGATGTTGTCAGAAGAAGCTTTTTGCTCTAACGTGATCTCGACAGCATCGTCGTCGATGAAAGATGGTAGCCCAGATCTTCCATCTTTTGTTTGTTCTATCAGAATCTGCACCTTTGCCGAAAATTTTCAATAAGTTTCTATACGATTCTGTAGCATTTGTTCGCTTTCTAAAATCTGCACAAAACACAGTGTCATAAATGAAATTTATCAGTAGTAGCGGGTCCCAATTAATACTAATATGAATCATCCATCCAAGGCAATATGTATACATTCAGCGATGAAAAGAGAAAGCCAAGTATGCGTGAAATGAATGTTGTGCATATTTGTTGTTGAAATAATGGACAGAACTTTCCGCTAGACCTAACATACATACATATGTATGCAAATGTAAATATATATATAGGTTATTTTGTATACATGCATCATGCGTGTCAAGTTGCCATTTCTGTGTATAAGCAGATGCCGCACAATTCAGTTCATTTATATTACTTCATTACTTACCTGTCCATTGGCGTTAAGGGCAATTAATGTTAAATGAACTGTTAATTGAATTGTAATGTCGTTTAAAGATATTAAAATTAATTTTTGTAGATCGCACACTAGTTTCGTCAAGCGAAATTTAGATAACGTCGGTTTAACGGTTAAGAGAGAAGATTGCAAATTCCCTTTATATACTTTGCTGCTTACTTCACATTTTCATAAATTCAAACGTTATAATTGGGCAAGACGAACTATTAAACAAGTTACACCGGTTAACCTAACACATTTCTTCATCTTCCGTGTTTACCATAGAATATCAAAAATTTTGCCTTGTTGTTATATTAAGGCTTACTTTCGGTGAGAACTTTAACCTGAAAAGACCTTGTCAGAGATAATATAAAGTGTATGTATTTTTAAACAATGCAAAACTTTCTGAATAGATCCACGCATGTCCATCTGTCCATCTATATTATGTTTGTGTTGAATGATAAAGTTATGAAATGAAGTGTAGTTATTAGCTTTATGGGCTAAATCGATCAAGGGATATACTCACTGAACAAAATAAATTGAGGACACATTTGCTTTTTGGGTTTTTTTGTTCATTACTCATGAACTGCGTGAGAAACAACGATAAACATTTGATAAATGAAAACGTTTTTTATATCCTACATCGTTTGCGGTACGGGCTATATATATGATTCTGAATCTATCTAAGCCTGTCCTTCCGTCTGATGTCCCATGTAAATTTGTGTTCAAGCTAAATGTTGCAATTTTGAAATATTATGATGAGATTTGATGTACTGACTTGCTTTGATCCCAGAATGAACGCTCTTGAAAATGGTTCGGATGGGTCTACTTTTTCGATCACTCCCCATACAACGGTCTTTTCTGAAAAGTGGATCCTACGAAAACTGAATGTTAATGTGGCAAAAAACTCAAATTTTCAATACTTAATCGACTTAATCGATACTAAATTTACAAAGAAATCAACCTTAACGAATTTCATGTCATGTAGATCATGTAGATCTATGTTTTGGATACCAGCGCATATAAAGATTCTCATGAAACGTTAACATTTATATGCAAAAAAGTCTGAATTGTTAATTTTTTTGTTATTTAAATTTGTTCATAATTGTATTTTAATACAAAAATTAAGTGAACCTAATTTGAACCACATGGGTCTATTTCCTGGTCCCACGCCATTTAAGATATCTAATGGTAAGTCCTTCGGAAAGAGGCTTAATTTTTAAAATTAATTCATAGTAGCGATTGAGAAAAAGTGGTTACGGTAGGGAATTTGAATCACATAGGTCTTATTTTTTTGGAGGTTAACCTCCAACCGTACTAGACGAATTGGTACAAGGTATGTAACGGTCGGCGTTCCCGGACTATAATGTTCTTTTTTTTTTTTTGTTTTTAAATTGATTTCAATGAGATTTTAACTAAGAAAAATTCAAGATCGAACCTGAGACGTGTAAAAGTCTTGAGTTTCGAACGTAAGAAGGTAAAAACGTTATCATTGGTTTTTTAAAAATTATGAAAAAATTTAACTAATTTTCTAACATATTCTGGCGAAAGCGAAAGGATAAAATTTGATTTGCCTTTTATGCGAAATTTTGCGATGAACGTGGGCATACATGCCCGAGTGAACCGCCAAATTGAGATCTCTTTTTGCAACAGGCTTGCCACCAGGTTCTGGTAAGAATTTTGGGTAGATTCTAGGCAAATCTCTCTTGGAATGCGTTACAATTTCTTTGTATATTTTAAGCAAGTTACAAGACGTATCGTGTCCTTTTTTTTTAAAGCTAACGTTTTAGATAATCTTCGTCAAATTCCAGATCAATATCTAATTTAAGTTATAATTCATTTTTTGGCTTTAGTGACGTAATTGTCAAGCCATTAAACTTCATTTTCGAACCTAGGACCGGTTTATGTTTGTCGACATCGAGAGTAAACTCGATGGTACCTTGATTATATGGCACGGCTATCGAGTATAGTCGATGTTGAGAATTTTGAACCCGCCTTTACTCTACGACTATCAAGTAAAAGTGTGAGCAACAAACACACGGAGAGGTTTAATGTCATTCAAATCTTACATTGATCAAAGATATATATAGTTGGTTAGGTTATAAATCGGAAAAGTGTAGCGTAATCGAACATGAATCTTTGTTACGTATTACGATAATTTCCAAACATCATTAACGCATGTAATGAGATGTTAGACGATAGCAACTTGTGCTGGACCATTGTTGCTAGACGTGAAAAAGCAGAATAAAATATAAGCCCATATCATAAAGATTTTTCGCGTTGAGATAGTGGGAGCTAAAAACTTTCTTTTGCTCCCACTATCTTTCGCTAAGCAACAATTATCTTAAAGCCCAATAAACAGAATAAAAATAAACAAAAAAAAAAAATAAATAAATAAATAAAAATAAATAAAAACAATCTAAACTGAATATACAATAATTTCTTTCTCGTTTAATTTGTGTGTTATTAGCAAATCTCTGTAGGAAATTTAAAAATATTTTTATTCAAATATGCTGAAAAAATTGTAATTCATTTAAATATAAATACTAATAAAATTCATATATAACGATCTCCATAACGTTTTGTTTACTTTTATGTAATGAATTTTTGTTTATTTTTTTTTTTTTGAAAATTAAATATTTTGCAGACAATTTAATGGTATACTTGTCCGTCTCTAATGCACGTAAACAATAAATAATGTGATTAGATATGCATACACACACACACACACATATATATATATATATATATATAGAATATTTATTATAAAACAATTACTGCAAAATATACATACACGCACACACACTATACATGTATATCAGACGTATAAATATATGCATGCATATATTTTACATTACATAAATGTTCCTGTGTGCATGCACTTGCACTTGCACAGTTTGTTATGATTGTAACAAGCTTGGCAAATAAATGAAACAAACGGTTGAATAAACTTTGCTCTGTCGCTAGTGATTGTGGTAGTGTAGTAACACTTTGTTAGGATGTTTTCTTTTTAACATGCGCCAGCTTTGATTCGTATCTATGCAAATATTATTTTGAATAATACATCAAGGAAAACAATTGTAATTATTTTTCATTTTACTATTTGTCTATTTATTGTTTTTTGTAAAAATGGTTTCTTAGAAATACCTAAACTATACTATACATACATACATATATAGTATAACGGTCAATAAATCCCGGAACTAGCATAAATCCGCATTAATTTTGAAATGAAAAATTTCAAACTAACTACTGATGGATATTTTGTTTAAGTTTTCAAAACAATGGAAAAATCCGAAATTCCTATGTTGAGCAAAAGTAACGGCTTTTCAGGTTGAAAAGTAAATTTGTACATTGTTTTGAAAAGTATTACATTAACTCTTCCCCATTGAATATTATGTAGCCTATGGTTAGCCGATCTTAACCGAGGATGTACGCATCTCGACGATACTGAACGCAGTGCACACCGTCCGAAATTCTTAAGATAAATCGCGAAAATAATGGGCGACAGTCGAAAAGTGAAACGACAGATGACAAGTTGACATTTTAACGATAAAAAATCGCAAATTTTGCATGAGAACTTGAGCATAAGAAAGGTACCGCTTTCACTCAAAGCAACACTATGTTAAAAGTCGATGACTACAATTCCATAATTGTATGAACAAACGGTATTCGAATTGTTGGCGCACCCATCGTAGTCTCCAGGTCAGACCTCCAACGACTCTTATATGTTTGCAAATCTCAAAAATATAGTCGTATATTGATACTCTTGACCCTGAAGAGCATCGAAATGTGAGAAAAGCGCTTGAGGGAGATTATGTCGATGAACAAGGACGAATTTTGCAACACAGAAAAAAAAAAACAATGAAAAATGGACGTTTTTTCTTGCTTAACCACGGAATTGATCGACCAGTGTACCAGTAGCATAGAAAATCAGAGAACATGAAGGGATTCCTGAAGATTAAAATTCATATATCTAGGTTACTTAATGCGCTTACATTAAGGATTAGGATCAGGATTAGGATTAGGATAACTTATATATACTTGCGTTTTTATAAATGAAAGACAGACAAGTGTTAACTTAATGTTGAGATATTTGGAAAAAATACCTAATTTATAAACGTACAAAGTCGACCGCACACCATCACTTTATTTACATAAATAAGACGCCTATCAATCACTCCCGGCCAAGTTCATGAAGAGCCAATGAATACAACCAAAAAAAAAAAAAACAGAAAAAAAAACAAATAAATGAACGCGCATTTACTAGAGAAATACGTATATTTTAAAGCAGAGAGAACGAGAGATGATTATTGGCTTGGGTCGAATATTTTTATGTATCCATTATCTATATTATTGCTTTTTTTCTTTTTGAAGCGGTAAACACAATGCTTCCGTTATGCGTTATGCATCGCTCACGAACTGTCAACATAAAATTGCTTGTGTCTATCTAAACATAGACGAACATATAATTTGCGTTGCCTTGTGTGTGGACGAAAACTTTTAGAAAAGTCTTCAAATTTCTACGTGCTTTGCTTTTGACAAGCAAGCAGCGATATATATATGAAAACAAAACAAAATCACGCTGTTAATGTTTCAAGCAAAATATTTTTTGTTTCCAGGCGGCTTCTTCCCCTATTCGCGTAATACGTTAATGGTCGGAAAAAGGTCAGAAACGGGAAAGAGATAGGGAAGCGACCTAAGCGTAGTGGATGTGTGCCTAATTGGTAAATGTTATGCCTTAACCGACTGAACACCACACTAAAACTACGACTAAGCTAAGCTCTAGCTTAGCATTGCGATTGGAGCTTGCAAACAATCGTGGCTCTTGCCTACTTGGCTACTCATGCGGGTAAACATCATTTTCAAATGATTATATACATTTTCATTAAAAAAAAAATATCAAAAAAAAAAATTTTACCTGTCCGCTTTTATTTGTTGTATTTTGCTTTAAGAAAATCATTTTTGAAAGAAAATTTTCGCTTAATTACTTTTGCACATGATTAACATTTAGTTGAACAAACGCTATCCAAATGATTTTGCTGTAACAAGGCACGCAAACAGTGTGTTCAACTGTGTTGAATGTGCGGTACAATCACACAAAACGCATAACGCAAGCATTGTGTTTTTCGCTTAAGACGTGATTAATTTGCTATCTAAATCTAATGTGTGCTTAATCCGCTTTGATAATATGCGCTGCAGCGTTTAACAAATTAATGGGTAATATGGGATATGCGTTACCGCTATCGTACCTCAAACTGACAATCAATAAACCTATTGGCCATTTCTTATTTATACACTTCTATTCTATTTATTTGCAGCTAAGATTATTTTGTCAATGATCGGCTTTCTTTGCTTTAAAGTTTTTATCTTTGTTGTCCCTTAGCAGCAGTAAGTTGTCGGCAGAAGTGTTTCAATTTCATTTAAAAACAATGCTTTGTTGTGAATTTTGTTTTTTCTAATCATTTTTTTATTGTCTTAAGTAATCACTTAAGTATTTAAAAATTATATGCAAAAGATTTCATGAGATAAGTCACTACTTGAAACTATTGCTCCTTGAAACGCTAATCGCGTTCCTATCTCGCGTAGCTATCTTCTTCTAGTTGACCGTTCTTCTAGCCTTTTCAATTCTCAGTCGATTGACTTCAAGTTTCAGCTATAGCTCGCTAGTAACACGCTTTTGTAAAGCGAATAGGTTTTTTCCTTTTTCATTCAATTCGTTAATTTTGTTCTCTTTTTTTTGCCAAGGTGGCGGTTAAACAATTTTGTTCGTTTTTGTGTAAATAAGGAAATTTTCGTATGGAAAACCATGCGAGTCGAAACCAAAATTTCCTTTCTATACCCTACCCATACGGTATAAGGCGACATTAACTTTGTGTGGATGTGCACAACACTCAGAAAGATTTGCGATGGGTGCATCGTTTATTGCATCGATTGAATCAGAATCACTTTTTGAATCGATTTAAGCTTGTCTGTCCGTCTATCTGTTGTCTGCCCGTCTTGTATTTTTGTTTTTAATCTGCAGATCGCAATTTTTGAGATATTTTGATGAAATTTTGCTTTGACTCAAGAACAAACACTATTGAAAATGGTCCGGAACGGAGCACATATTCAACTATCTCCCATATATTACCTCATTTTAAAAGGTTGCGTTATATGAATAACTGTCTTGAACGAAGTTGTGTAGGATATTTAATAGCGGGCCCTGGCCCTTCACATACAGATTCCAAATGATAAAGACAGCATTAGTTAGTTTGATATGGCAGTATAATAACATAGAGCGACCTCTCCCGAATGCTCGATAAAATTTTGCTTCTTTTACGAGATTTTAAGATTATTTATTTAATTTGTTCGAATACTGGCAGATCTCTCGTACATGATTAGGAATATGACCAAGGGAATGATAGAATTAGTTTACCGACGTCCTTCGATGCCGGTTATAAAGACGCGGCATCTTGGCAAAATCATTTTTACGTATCTATTATTCTGATCTCTCAGTTATGGGAAAATTGTAATTATTTGCGCTCTTGTACATAAATTAAAACGATATCCGCCATCGAACTTTCCTTTCAGTCTTCAATTAGTTACTAAAAAGAGGAGATCGTATGTGAGAAAACATAATTGAAAAGAAAAGAAAAGAAAAGAAAAAAAAAGAATTAAAACCAAACCAATTACGAAATATTTTGTGTATAGAAAATTTATTAAAAATACAAATATTAATTTTGCAATAAATTAAATACATATATATATATATATATATATATATAGATATGTATTTAAACAGGTTTAATTAAATCACGTAGAAATTTTATTTATATTCGGTTTTCTCTTCATGTCTACAGATTATTTGTTAAAAACCTTGACCATTGAGAGGTGATTTACCTGACATCCAATCTCGTAACAAAAAAAAGAAACAAACAAAGTAATTTATTTTGTTAAAAGAAAAAAGCAAAAAACGCTTTATGAATTGCATGAGAACATAATTTTCATAAATGAAATTTATGCGAAAACTTAATGCATTCGTTTTTCACTTTTACACTAGAATATCATTTTAATCCCGTCGAGCCGCGATCTAATATAATATAAAAACGTGCATCGAAAAGTTAAATCTGTAAAGAGCTTTTTCTCACAGTTTCGAAACAGCGTAACATCATTAGAAAGTATGTGTGGCTTAACTTACCGTCATTCACCCTCAGCGTATCAAAAGATTTGAGAGGAGAATGTCTCCATACTTGTATGTAAGTGTTTGTTGCAGCATTATCACTTCTATATAAAATAATTAAGTATTTTATGTAATGACAAGCAGGAAAGCGATCTATTTGCTTAACCTGTTCACTGCCAACTATTGACGCAAACACCGCAAAAGCTAATGTGTCTTGTTGTGCTTTTGCCAAGACTGGGCTTAAGTCTGGCATTCATTTGTTCGAACTCTTTCCAAATAATTCTCAAATCTTGAAGAATGATAGGCTTGAGCGTAGTAGGGATGAGGTCTTAATTGCTATAACATTCATCTTTCCCTCCTCCTATATGTTGACTTGAAATAGATTCATCTTTCACTATGCCCGTCGGCTCAGAATCACTTTCTCGATTGATTTAAGTTTGTCTGTCCATCGTATCGTCTCGTTTTGTTGTATTCTTGCAACATACAGACCGCGATTTTTGATGAAATTTAGCACAGCGATGTGTTTTGTCCCAAGGATGAACATTATTGAAAAGGATTCGGATCGGATGACTGTGGAATTTTCACGTGTTGCTTCATACGCCTGTTAACGCAGAACATATCTTCTCTTTAGATCCTAAAATGTGAAAGTGCTTGCTCACCCTTTTGAACTCCATTATAATAAATTCCATTACAATAAAAAAAACTGTCCCAAATTTAGATCACATTGGTTCGCCTTTTCATACGAATTCTAAATGGCAAGCCTTTAGTTCAATTTAGCAAATGTCCAACGTTGAAGCGCAGTTTTTTTCTTACGGAAAATATTTAGATCCAACTCAAAGCTATCAAGTGAAAATTTTACATCTCGTTATCTAAATTGTAGTAGATACACAAACGATAAAAATGCAGCTATATTCACGCTCCTTGATGTCAGATTTATTATGTATGCTGTGCATACCACTATGCGTTACAAATATTTGGCATTATGAGAGAAAAGAATATCTCTTCTCCTCTTTAACCATCACTGAGTATTTGAATATACACAGACGAACGAATAACGGTTTGCTTATTTCGTTTATAACATTTAGCCATAGCCAATAGCAAGAAGGCTTGCGAAGCGCTTATTAAGTCCGGCTAGTTATCCATTTCCGTCTGTCTGTCGTTGACACGAAAACAGAAACTTGAGACTTGGCACATATGTTTTTGGTTAAACTGTAAATGAAGAAAAAAGAAAAAAAAAAACACGTATATAACAACAGAATACTGAGGCCTACTTGAAATAGAAACAAAGTCTTCGTCTATTTCCTACAACCTATGTATATAGCAGTTGGCAATTGAGTCGAAATATATTCTAAAGCTATATTAGAAATCAATGATCTTTAGCGATTTAGTGGCCAATGCTGCTCTTTAATGAAATGCTTCTTTAAGAAAAAGAATTTTTTTTTATTCAATACACATGACTATTGATATTAAGTGGTCACAAGTGTTGCTTGATCATTGTCTCTTCAAATAGGGGCAACTGCTGTTATATTTCAGATTAGATAAAAAAAAAAAAAAAAAAAAAAAAAAAAAAAAAAAAAAAAAAAAAAAAAAAAAAATAAAAAAAAAAAAAAAAAATAAATAAAAAGTTTTACATTTGTCTTTTCTCTTTTTTTTTCTTGGCTTTTTTTTTAACGTCTAAAATAATTATGATACATTTTTAAAATATGTTTGTAAATTATTACATAACTCAATGCAAGCAAATGATATATAGCTCCAGAGAGTCATTGTAATAAAAAGCTTGAATTTCAATCATATACACTCTAGAGTTTTTACAAATGTCACTTGAAATATTAAAAATTTAAAGAGTCGGTAATAAGATAACAGCGATTATATAGTTCAAATGAATTATTATTATTATTATTATTATGATTATTTTTACTAAAATACTTAATTATTTAATTACATCCCCTATCAGGCCGGAAATTATAACTCATTTCGCCTTTTATATTTTGACATCCCGTAAACCTTTCCCATATGGAGTGCGTGCACGTATACATTACTGATAATTGTGCAATTTGCATAACAATTCTCTGCATTCTTTACAGGCTCACGTTTTATTTTACAGAAAGCGTTTTGAAAAAAAAAGAAAAAAACAAAAATCAAACAAGAGAAATAATGCGATTTGAGAGGGCCCTCCTCTCATCGAACTTTGTTTTTTGTGTTTGCCTTAATACGAGCTTTTCGAGGTTTGAATGACTGATAAGATTACACATTGTAAAGCTTGATTTTTTCAATTTCTCCCTCACATTATGCAGGCAACCAAGCGGGATGTCGCGACCATTTCACTGCAAAAACTTGATCTTGTGTTTAAAAAAACAAATTTCGATCCAATCGCGCTGTCGCCATAAATGAAGTATCGAATGAAGAATTTTTGATGATTTGGTGATTAACTTGATTGATGGTGAGCCAGATGTGACCCTAAGAGTAGGGAAACTCATCTTTCAAATGCACATTTCTGGCTCCCCAAAAAGCGATTGTTCAAATAGTTAGTTAATCAGTGCACTCGAGTCTTAAGTGACATTCGCAACTCCACTCTGAATTTCCAGCTTACTTCGTAAACTTTGAGGCTGTTTTCAAAAAACATTGGAAATTTTGTCGAATTACGTAGGTTTAGAGAATTAAATGCAAACGATAATTTGTGCGTTCTAACGCGTAAGACTATTCTACGTCACTTAGAGGACGTGTAGTAAGCTGCAGTACCAGATATAAAAGTTTGTGTGTAGTGCCCAAAATCTTTCCCTTTGGCAAAGTGAGGCCTATGTAACTTCCTCGTATCTAGTCCTTCACGATTTTGGAATAACTGTAGCGATCACGATCCCCGTGGGGTGGTAGCCAGCTCCCCCGTTAACGACTGAATTCGGCCATTCTTTATATATGCGATATGCGCATCCTAGCACTCGTGGTCTCCGAAGTTCAGATTGTAATGCTTTTAGTTTTTTGATTGGCGATTAGCGGCCGCCGTCTAGTGGGCGTGTGCCCAATCGATAATCGATCGACCTTTACCGACTAAGCACTCATTTTATATGGTCAAAGTAAACTCTACCGTACTTGAGATTTGAAGACGCGAACACTGACTTGACAGTTGCGGATCTTAAATACTCGGCTACTCTATTAGCCCTATTTATCAAACACGTCTAATGAAGTAAATATGAAGTTCGGATAATAAATTGTTTATTACAGCCCTTTGCAAAAGAAGACAAAAAGTATTCTGTTGCAAGTAAATAAAAGATAAAGAAAAAACTACATTATGTTATGTATGCTCAACTATAGTTATAGATTCTAATGGTGTAACAGCCAGTCTGGCGATTCCATGAGTATGGGTACTTGTATCTTTGGTGGGTGAGATGGTATGATATCCTGCCGCCATGAGTTTCCGTGGCTGGAGCTCAAACGTACTTGTATTTTTGTTGTTGTTATCTTTTGACTTTACGCACTGCATGCTTGCATATCTAAAGAGAATCAAATACTCGAAAGATATTAAATGGATCTTTCGATTTGTAATATCGAATAATGTGCGCCAGTAGACCCCTAATTTCTTTGGTAGCGTAGCGTAGAATTCTGAGTTGACTTGGAGATATTCCTCTCTTCTTCGATGTTTTTTGAAAAGTCGCATCGCCAAATATTTAATTAGACCGGTTAAAAATTCGAGGCGAATTTCATTGATATCATACACTTAATAAAGAACTTGAGATAAGGAGAATTAAAGATTTATTTTTAAACATATCCCTATCTCTCTCTCTCTCTCTCTCTCTCTCTCTTTATATATATATATATATATATATATATATATGTATATGTATGTATGTATAAATGTATGATTCCCATTTGTTCGCGCAAAATTATTTTATTACTCATAACATTTCCTATTAATTTCAAATGGCAAACTAATTATTAGCTAAATTATTAGCTAAATAAATTATTTTTTACGTTTGTGCTTTCAATGGCTCATAAAACTCATTTTCGAAGTTTGACCGACAGCTGTTATTATAATTGATTCATTCAAGAGTGTGAATTAAAAGGGAGACGTAGGAGTGATATATGAAATCAGTTTTCAGTACAAATGGCTCAATCAATCGGGTACACAATCTTCACTGTAGAGGACATTATGTTTATATTAATACGATTAAGTTACCATGTTATCCCGATAGCCATTAACGCGTTACTTGACTGCATTACCCATACAATATGCAAGACATATGATATCCAATTATATGTATATATATAGAATGTGTGTATGCGTTGCTTTACTTACAAAAATAAATGAAGGATATCGATGAAATTTTGTTTGCTTTGCTGAGTGCGAATTCTGTCTAGTCGTCCAAATTGGCTCGTGACAGTTTATCTCTTATTAAAATATTCAAATTTAGAAAATTGTTTGCCAAACTTTCCTTATCAGATATCTTCCAAATGAAATCGCGCTAATACAAACTAATGCAGTGAAGTATTTAAAAATTGGCTTGGAGCAAACAAACATACTCAGGATATGTTTTTTGGTAATTGGAATTATATGGAAGACGACCTACGTTTTATATGGAAGGAGACCTACTTTGATAGTAAATGTTCGCAACACTTCCTCTTACGGATTATGCACACCCTAATAACAAAACATATATATTAAAATTTTTTTAACTTTTAATATTTCCTAGGATTTCTGTCCGTTACGTACTTCTGAAAAGTATTCACAGAATAATTATCCTCATGACACTTTGTTTGCTACGATCAGTCTACATTAGCTTAAGCTTTTATTTGAAGCAGATTAATTTTTGTGAAACTTGAAAAATAAGCATTGATTTGGGCACGAGCATCTGTCCGTCTTTCCGTCTTTCATCTCGTTTGTTGTTGGAACGCTCACTTTCATCAGATCAAATTGTTAAACGGGCATGAGCTGACCGCAAATATGCTCTCAATAAAAAGAGAGACATTATTAACATAAGTATTGCTACAAATAATGCTTAGCGCTGACTAATTTGCCCGTCCACGATTAGATAAACACTTTAAGAAGAAAATTGTTTTCCCATGTGTAGCTAGCCACCTAGCGGTTACTTGTCACACATTTAAGCGCGGCTTTAGCCACCGACGATTGTAATTAGAAAATAAAGGAAAGAGGAAGTAGCGTCGATATCTAAGCGCCGCATACACTGTGCATGAGCATCCATGAGCGTATGACTCCTTCGTTGGCGATTTGTGCCGTAATCTGCGTCTAATATAGTCAGTGTGAATGCTGTGAGTATCGCTTTTAACACCTCGTGCACTTGTTCTTTCTACATTGACACCACACGACGAAAGAAGTTTGCTTCACTTTTACTGCATGATATAAGATTAGGATAAGATAAGATTGAATTAAGCGCGTTACTTATGAAGCAGGGTTGATTTTGAAATATTGTGCTGTAACGTTTTTTTATTGAAAGAGATCGCGCGCCACAGCTTGAAACTTTTGGCAAACGAATAACTAGAGTGGTCTCTCATGCAAAAGACAGTAGATAGAGATAGAGAACAGACCCTTGTGTTAAACCTGAACCATAGGCGCCTCAAAGATATACACTTTTCCTATTTGTTTCTTACCAGGTTTCTACTATACAATCGGTCGCCTTGGCCTCAGCTTTATTATTAGATGTCTTACCAGGAATATCCGTGTTTGTTATTCCAGTGTTTGCTATTATTAGCTTGCCTTTAGCTTTAAATCGATTCATACTTAAATGAATGGAACCATCATAAGTAGGGCAAGCAGTGAATTGGAATTGAACAACGAGGATTATACGATTAAATTGCATCCGCTATGCCCGCTACTGAAGAGTATATTCTTATACTCGACATTCGGTGTATGTTCCCATGATTTGAAAGCATTTGACAAATCTAACGTAATCTCTCTAATGGATATAATGCAATAGAAGTTCAAGGTTGCTTCAATGTATCGAGATTTTCCGGCTATTTTTCTTTCCAATGCTGAACATATATTAACTTAAAAAAAGAAACCAGTTTACCTTCAATTATGTGATTTTGCTTACACGATCAGTCAGCTGTCAGCTGTTCTCTCAGCGTAGCAACATAAAATTAGTTTTACATGCACGTAGGCACTTATGGAAATTCCTCGAGAGTCCAAATAAAAAACACTTTTTTACTCAATGCTAAGCGTGTGAAGCATTTATAAAACCTACTCTCTTGAGTAAAAAAAAAAAAAAAAAATTTTAAATATATACGATCCAGCAGCGGAGTGTTGGAAAGCGAGTCGCTTATCTCTCCACAAATTCATTAATATAATAAGTTGTTGCTTTTGTTTGACAAGAGTTTTTAGCGTTTCGTACCGATAGAACCTGATAAATATTTTGTCTAGAAATTTATAGTGAATTCTCGTATGTAGGGGTGATACTAATATGTCGGCGATTAGTTTAGTTTAGTACGTGCTCTCTTACCGTTAAAACGCCAACGAATATATAAAAAATTTTTTTATATATGTGTTAAAAAGGTAAAAAACTTATAAATAATCTACGAAAGACAAAAAAAAAAAAAAAAAAAAAAGGAAGAGGAAGAGAAAACAAATTGTAATAAATTTCTTCCAAAAATATATATTTTCTGTTTATTTTTCGCAATAAAAAAATGTTCGAAAATTTATATTAATTTAAGTAAAAAAAAGAAGAAGAAAAAGAAAAAGAAAAGAAAACCAATCAAGTGTGAATTTTGAAATTCTACTTTTTTTTACATATATTTGTATCTGTTCGATTAACACGTGTAATGTATTTCCGTATTTCTTTTGTTTTTTTTTTTTTTTTTTTTTCTTTTTCTTTTTTTACTTTGCGCCCGCTACTTAACGTTTTTTATGTGTACATTTTTCACTTTTTACTTTTATTTTGTATAAATTTTTGTGTCATACCTTCACATCTCCGAGCTATACGTTTATAAACACATATTCAACTTTCTATATACGTACGAGTGCGCTTTTCTGCGAACGCTTTATAAAAATACTTACTTTTTAATTGAAAGAATATTTCTTCCTATGCGTAGTTTAAAAATGAAAATAAAATTTCATAATAGGATCATATTCTTATGTTACCGTTTTTCAACGTTTTCAATAAGTTACATCACTCATATAAAATCTGATGCTTGATTGCCGAGCAAACAGATGGAGCAACCGATATCCTGAAAAGTTTTCGAAATATTCGGTGATTGCAAAAATTATGATCACTTTCTCACTTGAAAAAGGCATTCATTGCGGATAGTTGGTACAACATACATTAATGAAAGTAGTTTTCATCATTTTCTACAATATTTTACAATATTTTTGGCAACATGGCGATGTCACGTCGAAAGAACTTATATTGGCTTGGCAGCGACCCATTTTCGCGCTTCTTTAACTTTGCGTGCCCGCGTGGCAGCTACGCCAAGCCTCGATGAGTACGCTGGACAGAATGCGGCCGAACTTCCCATTCGAGCTGCAACAGTGGCCACGCTTGGCAACGCCTGCAACAAGCGACCAAAAAATGGCATTTTCAGTCAATTCGTGTCGTCACTTTTCAACCGTTGAAGCCAAAACCGACAATTGGGATTTGATGGGACAGCATCACAATGAGCCTGTGAACGACAAAAGTAATGCGTTTGGAAGAAGAAGAATTTTGAGCGGAAAACTGTTATTTCACAGAGAGGAAAGTCAAAGGCATCGAATTCAATCATTATGTACACTGGTAGATATTTCCCATTTCTTCGCTGATCAAAACTTTTGCAAACAACTAAGATGCACTCATTTTTCACAGAAGTAAGAGAAGACTAAATTATCATGCTCGTTGCAAAAATTTCCCTCTTAAACTTTTAGAATCTTTGCAAGACAGTATCCCGAAGTTTCAATTCTTGCGCACGCAGTGCATTCTAGCGTAAGTGAACAAGTGGAAGTTTGAACGTTAGTTTTCATTATTCTGCAAAAAAATTGTTTTATCAAAAATGGCGAAATACAAGTTTTCATCATCCCCTTATATACATATCCACCATATCCTTATATACATA
This sequence comes from Glossina morsitans morsitans, assembly GCA_001077435.1. Lineage (NCBI taxonomy): Eukaryota > Metazoa > Arthropoda > Insecta > Diptera > Glossinidae > Glossina > Glossina morsitans. The sequence goes on along the minus strand of CCAG010008817.1, from coordinate 60,822 downwards.
TAGAGTTTGTACGTATCTTTGCCGGACTGTGGTATCACTTTCTACGCTTGTATGGCCGAAGAATAGATTACGAATAGAATGTTAATTCTTATACTGCAGCGTAAGCCACTGATTTATTCGTTTCAAATTCAATTTTTTGTTTCTCTTCTTTTCTTCTGTTGCCCTATGGAAGAAAGTTACAAATTTGACAAGTTCGAACGTTAAAGTCAACAACAACATATATCGCGATGCTCTATAAAAAAGAACAAAATAGAGTGCTCAATATATTCCAAGTTCCCATAGAAAGCATAGAAAGAAAACGACTCTGATCACTTCAGCGATACGCCTGCACTCAAATGAAATGACAGCGCGACTTTTTCTACATTTGTACCACTTAACGAGTATTCAAGATCTGTCTATTTTCGAATACAAAACTCTTCCTCTTGTATCGATATAAAATTTAAGTTATTTACTGGATTTATTGTTATGGAAATTTATTTCGAGCAAAAGAATAAATTCTCGGACTAAAAGTTAGACGAGCACTAGCCTCTAAGACCGTCAACTCCTATTTGATTTAATAACAAGTCAACTATTTGAACTTTTCCAAGTTTTAATTCAATCATTTGAGGACAGAGTGCAAATTGAAAGTCTGTGTATCGAGTGTACATTTTCATAAAAACGATTTGTAAATTTAGAAGAGAACGAATCACGTCAAAGACAATTTCTAGCTAATATCTTCGTACTTTAAAATGGGAACTCATTTAAAGTTCATCAAAAGATATTTCAACTTTACGGAGAATAGTAAGAATAGTAAAAGGGTTTGTTGATCTCTCTCATAATGTAAACAAGATAAAAACAAAAAAACAAATACGAAAACTATATTCAAATGCGGCCGAATCTTTTATACCCATCTTCGCTTTTTCTGTTAAACGGCTGAAAAATGGAAGCTATAATAACAATATTGGGTGGGCGTGTCTGATTTTTTCCATTTCTGTATTATAGAATAATTTTAGGAAAATTTATATCGTCTACCTGTTGTAGATTATGAGCAACGAGCAAAAGACACGGCAAGCAAGTTTGTTCTAAGTTTTGGTTGTGTAGGCGTGGTGGGTGTATTCTTGGGCCTCTTTGGGATATATTTCATCTCTTTTGCATATTTGTAGGCGATATCGTCGTCTTGGCGAACGGGAGAATGTGTGCAACAAATTGTAAACATATTTGCATACGAACAAATAAAAGGACTAACAGACAGACAGATGGACAGTGGAACAGGCGAACATGCTTGGGTGCATTCCGAATTTGAGACTGGCCAAGGATTTATATACTTTACGGGGTTTGTGAAGCTTGCTTCTGCACTTTATAAAGGTATTGAAAAAAAATTAACCTTTAATGCGCTCTAATATTGGTTAGGCGCGGTCAAGTTTTGTACAAGTACTATAGTATCGCTCAAATATTTGTACATTTATCTGCTGTAAGATATGAGCGAAACTGAGCAAAAAGACCCATTTTTTTTTTTTTTTGTTTTGAAAAACACTGTAGACTGTAGAAAAACACTTTGACCGACGAGACCCATTTTCAATACCAACCTGCAATGTTTCTGCAAATTTCAAGACAACAGCTCAATTTTTGCGACCAGGAGACAGACCTTGCAGAGATGAACAAGCGGACATGCGTAAATCGATTCAGAACTTGACGCTGATCAAGAATATGTATAGGTTGTGGGGGTCTTTGGGGTTCCCTCCATCTGGGCGTTGCAAATATTTGGACAAAACGAATATACGCCTCATCCTTCGGTGGCGAGTACAAAAAAATTGAGAAAAATTGTAACAAAAACTCGATTCAAATCCATTCTCCGCAAGAAAAAACAAAAGAGAAATTCTTTTGTATCCATCATTGGAATCAAAAAAAAAAAAATAAATAAATAAATGCATATATGGATGTACATATGCGTGTATATATAATATAGGTATAAATTGTAGAGCTTGACGATCTCTGTACCACATATTTTGGATGCATATAAACAATGCCTTTGATTGCAATAAATCAGTCAAGTGCGTGTAACAGTTTTATACATTTTTCTCGTGCTTTCTTGCTCGTAATTCTTTTTCGAATTTGATTGTTTTAATAGATTCGTATGTTTGTTCGCGTATGCATGTAAATTTTGTTATTCTTCTTTTTTGATTATTTATAAATTTATTAACTCACGCATACACATTAATGTCAGATTCAGTTTATTAATCTGTAGATCTGGGGAAGGCGAATGAATATTTCATTTGAAATGTTTACGTTTTCTATACCCCAAGGCGAACAAGTAAAAAGGATTACACTTTTCAAAAATAATTTTCTTTTCTTCTTTTGTTTTATTTTGTTTTGTTTTCATATTTATAAAACTATTTAGGAATTATGACTTCATTTTCCATTGTGTTTTGATTATTCATTAGTATCTCCTAATAGCTTTGCAAATTCAATTTTTATGCTCCAGACCATTGTCCACCTCTTGGTTTAAATTACAAAAAAGAGACGTTATTTTTGTTTTTTCACATCAAGTCTCAGCAGTTTTTCAAATAAGAGGAGAGAACATAAAATTGGTCTTGGATTAATTGCAAGATGTTATGATTGCCAGCATAACTAACATGTTGTGTCCCTATGTTAAAATGAAAGGTTATCCCCATCTAAGTAATTAATTTTTTGCGTCATAAAACGAATCAGCAATGCCCTGCGTTGTGTATTGTATCGCATTATATATCGTATATATATTTAATATAATCTTTTTGTACGTCTTGGCAGCATTTTTTTAGTTAATTATATAAAAATGAAACTTCATATTTATTATTCTTCTTCTTCTTCGAGCACGGGCAAAAATTTAAACTCTTAACTTGAAACTCTACCAGCTTTAGTATAAATAATAGTGGATGGGCCCTTTCAAAAATTTTCCTAGTTTTTGAACTCACTCTAAAGAGAATGGTTTCAGAATTGTAACCGAGAACTCAACCGATCGTTAAGTAAAAAGCCAGGCGGAAGCATCCGGCTGAATTGTGATTCTATGATCTACGCATATTTCGAATCTTTTCCATCCAACATCTTCATCCTAAAAACGATTAAAAAACAAAAGAACGAAAAAACTGAATTTGGGCGTGGTTGACGTCTTGCAGTTCATTTTGGCCATTTTGTTTTAACGTAGCCACCCATTAAGGTTTGGGTGCACCCTTTCCAGCTTAAGGTCGCACTTCCCACTTCTTTGTGACCGGCGTCGTGTTACACCTACAAGGTACAATTACTATGTATACATGTATACTATGTGTACATATATATATATGTGCGTGCTTAGTTTGCGGTCGTCTCCAGCATGCCCGCATGCGATATATACAATCCGATAAATCTAAGACTTACTTTAAAAACAAAAATAGTTCACGTACAAATAGATTTCGTTTCTAAAAGGTTTTATTTCAGACTTAGGGTTTGGTAATGAATGTTTCACATGTTTATATGCCTCTATGCCCGTGCTGTTTATTCATCAATTAAATGATAGGCATTAAGTTTACTGGAAGTATTGATTTAAATAATCAATTAATTGCGTGTTTTTTTTTGTTTTTGTTTTTGTTGTGTGTAAAAACGAAAATAAAAGATTACACCTCGAATGGTTCGTTGCTGTATTTGCTGTTAAATCATTTTCATCATCAATTTTAATTGAATGTGTTTTTCATTTGCCGAATGAACAAACTAACGTTTTACTTTATGAAATAATTTATATTATATTTAATGAATGCCAAAATGTTACTTAATTCTAAATAGGTTTTACTTTTACTTATTAAATAATTGTTCTTGTTTATCTTACGTGTACGACATTTGGAGAATAAGATTCGAAACACAAATCTTAATTAAACGTAACGGGAAGGAGAGAAAGGCTTCAGCAGGTCAAAATGCAAACTCATTTCAGATTCATTCAAGAGGGTGGACGACTGTAAACTTTTCAAAACAATTCGCTTCTTTTTTTTTTTTTTTGCTTAATTGATGCTTGTTCTTCCTTTTAGAATACGTGGAAAAAATTCCATCACCCGCAAAAAATGCGTTCCTTGAAATTTCGGGGTTTCCCGTAATCAACCCAGAAAAGGGTACTTATTTCAAATAAATCTCTTCCAGGAAATTGTACTTCATTGTCTCATCTGCTGATTGCTAGTTCGTTTCATGCTCTAACAGATCTTTAGAGAAAGCATTTGCATTGAATTGAAATCAATGCTATATGTTAACTGAGCTTCAGCACTTGCATATCATTTGTGGACATAGCGACCGACGTTGCTATGTGCAATTTTAACAACAGAATGACTACTCTCCTAAAAATCATTAATATTTTGGTACCCAATCATACAATTTTTACATCAACGCCGATGTTAAGCGGATAAAGAAAGCTGAGAGGTGTTCGAAAAGCGAACAAGACGGGAAATGTTTGAACTTTTATGGTTAAAAGGTAATAAACAAATTCATTGTGCTAAACAAGCATGTGCATTAGATGTGGCAAAGCTTGAAACGCGTTTGTCTCGAAACATAGTTTTTGGAATCGGCAAACGACATTTTCACTCGAATTTTTTTAGTGCATCTTGAACACAACTTTCTCCAGTGAACCGGAAAAGGTTTTTTCGACAGATTAATTTAATTTTCACTCAAGCACTCTTACGTTACTCAATACGTTACTCAATTTTTCAAAAATCCCAACGTCTTTCACTAGATATAAAAGTGGATTGGAATGATTTTTTTTCTTTTGCTTTTAATTCCAGTTTGGACCAGTTGCGCTGCTTGCCGCAGAACCCCTTGAGCTAAACATGTACGCAGATAATAGTTGCGGTGTTGCCAGTTCTTAATATTTTTCAATCAAAAATAATTCCTTTTTTTCCTAATACTTGAGGGCACGCTCGATAACTTCCTCAAATATTATTAGTCTGCTCTTTTCCCTCCATGCAAAGAAAATTGATCAAAAAAAACTTGTTTTCTGAAACCGTTACAGTGGTCTACCCCGTAAAGTTAGCAACATACGGATATTTGAAGCGCTAGCTAATCCTAAAGCTTAAGATTTATTACATTTATTTACGGGGTTACTTGATATGAGGTTAGCATATTTTCGTGCACCCACCACTTGTCAAATATTCGCTTTTTCGAATAATGTAACGCATTGAAAAGCAACGACGAGATTCTTCAAACTATACATATACACACGGTTGTGATCAACCAATCACCACCATCGTAATAACAATTGTGATAGGAAAACTTTATTGTGAACTTTAACGTTTAACTATCTCTCGGGCCAAGTTGACTGTGTAGGTGACCAACTACTATTGTTAAACAACTGCTCATTTGCCCGATTCTCAAATTGTGGAGCTTGATAAGCAGAAGGACTGAAGGTCAAACGGACATATATAATTGTAATAAGTGAAATACCTAAGCGGATTGCTTGATGGCATCTTCAACGAGCATTTCCGAGGACGACGTAATAGAATCGAATTTAGACCCATTATGGAAGCTTGTTTACTCTTCTTGCGATTTGACGCATCTATATGGTTAATGTTTACAAATAAATATATTTTCAAATGTGTTGTGGGTTTTGCGTCAAAGTTTGCGTTCACTGATAAATTGTCACATTTGCGAATTTGAAAAAAAACAAGAAAAGAAAAAAGAAAACCATTATAGTACGGCGGAGTCAGTCACAGCTACACAATGCAATTCTTCACTAAAGATTATACTTTTTTTTCATGTAAAGACTTTTCACACTTTTCATCGGTGGCGTTGAAGTAACGAGTACCCTACAAATCGACCTTTGTTACCCTATACAGTTTTATATGGGATTCAAAAAAGCACACGTACGTGGATCAAATTTATTCTATGCAACATTATTGGCATAAAACTTTTCTCACCATAAAATATTAAAATGCAATCGGGAAGACTTACTTATCGTAAGAACGAGTATATAAAGTCGATTTTCGCATTGAAGTTTAAAAATCGCAAGTTTTTTCTTTATACAAAAACGGTTTCAATATGAGCCGTCTTATGTGGAATATGATCGTAAAAACGATTCGATATAAACCGTTATCAATAGAACTCGCCTTTGGCTTCAACACATTAGTGTAGTAGGAGGTGTTGTCGAAACGTCTCGTCTCAAAAAGTGTGACCTATAGATTGAGCACCAGAATACGTGGACTCACATCCGACGCACAGATAAGCACAAACCGATTCCGAAAACGACGATAAATCAATTGTCGCAATACAAGTGTATTCCTTGCAAGCCCTTCTGTTTGTTGCATACATCCGTACAGAACTAATATACTCTGTACTGTCATTGAGCGCCAAAAAAAAATTGAAAGAAAAAAAAACAAAATGAGGAAGAAAAATAAGAAATGAATTAAAAGATTTCTATAATAAATAAATTTAAATATTTTATTTTTGAGGATATTACCTTGAAATGTATATTTTTAGAAAAAATTTTTAAAAGAAATTTTCGGATGATGATTAACTTAAGTGAAATATCTTTTAAGATATTTTCATGACATTCTAATAGAGCTCGCAGTCGGCTGACAAATATATGCCACATCGTCATTCCGTTTCTAACGGAATAAAAATTTGCTTCAGAAATACTTTAAAGTATTATTCAGTTATAGACTGAGCGTGAAATTTTAGTTTAATTTAATCATGTTTCCATATTGATATTTCAATGCCTTTGCAAGCTTTACAGTTAAAAACGGAGCACAGCGATTTTCCTTTACATCTTACAGTGATGTCATGTTGTGTATACGTTGCTTGCTCGTACATGGCGCTATCGGTTATCCAAGTTTATCAACAACCGAGAGAGATATCTACAAACTACATAGATAAGGTGTGTTGTCACCCTTAGTGATGGAGTGAGGAGTGACGAAGGGAGGGGGAAATATGCTTTCTCTATAAAGAAGGATAAATTGATTTGCTCACAACGCTTAGCCAACGGATATGTCACGAGGGATTTAAAATATAAGCTAACGGCCGTAATCTCACCGCGAGTTTTTTTTACCGGGTGGTACAGGGTATATTAAGTTAATACAATCGTATGTAACGTGCAGAAGGACTTAAGACAAAAACCCACATTTTATTGTATCGATCGATTCAGAATCATAATCTGAATTAATCTAAGCCTGTCTGTCCGTCTGCCCATCTAATGTCTGCCCATATAAATATGTGTTCAAGCTACAGGCGTCAATTTTTGAGGTATTTTGATGAAATCTGGTCCAGTGACATGTTTTGATCCAAGTACAAACGCTATTGAAAATGCTTCGGACCGGTCCAATTTTTCGGCCACTTCCCATATAACGACCTTTTTTGAAAATGCGTTATATGGAAAAGATTGCAATTTTCAAAATTTTTCGGCAAAAGTGGCTAAGTAGTAGCACGTCGGCATTTTAAATTGATATGAAAACTTTGGACCGACTGGGCCTCCTCTCATATAACGAAACTTCAATTCATACGACAAAAAGTAATTTAAAAAAAACAAATTAACTTTTGGGACTATCTCGGCCTGTGGTTTTGATCCTACCCTAATAAGGATTTTCACGAAAATTGATCCTTTGTAGAGCAGAAAAGTCTAAGTTGTAATACGTGGTCATGAAAATTGTCCCTGGTATGGTAACTTCATAGAAAAATGAACTCTACAAAATTTAGACCATATATGTCTATTTATGGATCCTGGCTTATGCAAGGATTAAACTTGTACTGGACTAGGTTGCGTTTTTGCCCCGCTTCCCAATAACTACACACTTGAAAAATATGCCTTCACTTAGAAACCCGATATAATTTTTGTGTTCCATAATAAAAATAAGAATTGTGTTCGACAATGTGGTGTAGGGTACTTAATGGTCGACCTTGAACGATTATAATGTTCTTACTTGTTTTATTCTTCTTATCAACAAACGGTTACATTTTTTGGAAATTTAAAGCTTTCCTTTTTTTTTTATTAAAAAAAAATACATTATGATTAATAAAACATTGTTGAGTCACTCATATGCGAAGCGATCATAACGCATGTTAATGATTCACTTATGACGGTAATAAATTAAGTGCACGCATCAAGCATATGTAGAACGAAAGTGCTTGGTATCCAAATTTCACTCTAAAGCGAGTTAAGTGTAGTTAATGAGTTTCGTGAAATCCACGGATGATGATTGAGCTTGAGGTTGGTATGTATTCATTCCGCAATGAATCGTAATCACAACGATCACACGAAGTTTATAATATTTCATGATATGGATCTTCAACTGTTGTTTCGACCTCGATAGGTTTCCGAATTAAGTTCTCGTAGTTGGTTATGATGAACATGAAATCTAATATTTTATGAAACGGAAGAAATTGATCCACGACAGGCGTACAGTAGCGCCAGACAATGTACTAACGAGAAGAAAAGAAAAGCTGTATTCACCTTCCACTGAACTTTTAAGATTATAATCTTGAGAAATGGGAATCTCGTAATAAGCTAAGGAGAAGGTCATACGTTGATTTTTCTGATTGTCGAAAAATTTAAGATTAACGTTAACGTTCAACTTGTTTGTTTATTCATCTTATGTGAAGTTAAGCATTGACTAAAAAAAATGAAATGAATCGAGGTTCCATTTGCAACTCGTTGCTGAAACGAGACGAAATCGACTAATTTTCGAAGAGATTGATAATGTGGGCCGTAATGTGGGTCGCGTATGATAATCGCGTACGAAAAATTGGTGGTCGAAATGAGTGAGCTACATAAACGATGCCAGAGCTCAGACTGTTGAAATCTGTGGAAGTGGAAGAGCATGGTTCGATGTTTGATACCTCTCTCCATTGTCAATAAATGATTCGGTTAAAAGGCGTGGTTGAGAAGAATGCAATTCCAGATTAATAGGTCAGCAAACAGTGGGAAAGCTTAGCGGGGAAGTTTCGATGCACGTGCAATAAAGCCCGCGCTCAGACTTTTCATCTCGTCCAATCAACATTTGTTTCACATTCTGAAGAACCAAAAATACTACTGTGATGACGTAATTTTTTTATCAGAAACATGGCAAAGGCTGTCGATGAAAACCTTTTGCTTCATTCTTAATATATGTTTAACTGAACAACATATCTAGTACATCCATACCCTTCGTAGGGGCGGGTGCAAAATTCAAACAATTTCAGTTTGTTTGCTTGAAAACAATAAAATCAAAAAGTCACCTTAAGACAAATATAACCTTCTTTCTATCATGTCAATCGGAGCCTTCAGAGTCAACCATCCCCTCGCAGGGTTGCTTTTGCTTATCAACATTCTAAGCAGAAGGTAGAAATCCATCAACTGTGCGATTTTTCTTAAGAGAAGAAAGAAATATAGAAAATAAAACAAAGATGAAAGTTATTTATAGATATAATGATAAGGGGCCGCTAGAAAAGCCATTAACATTCTCGGGCTAAAAGGATGGATCACAATACACATTTTATATACCGTATATTATATCACTTCTCATATACCTCTACTTCTTCTTTTTTCCTTCTTAGTTCGTGTAACCAAATAGTGATTAGATTGGAGAAGATCGACTAAAATTACTTATGGGTGGGGAGGGGGCCGGTGTAGTTTCCAAATAGAAGTATTCTTAATTTCCTGCACGCATAAGATTCGAAAACTCAAAACTGTTTCATTACCGTATTAGAATATACATATATATATATGTATAGAATATATATATTTATTCAACCAAAGAGTATGTATATATATTCAAACATTGTCACGTCTCTGGTTGTGTAAACAGTCATGTTTTTTTTTGTTGTGGTGGATTTTATCTTAATTTTCATTACCTTTGTGTTTGTATGAATGTGTAGTGCAAACTCAGAACTGTAGAGCCGAACTAGGGTATCGCATAGTCTAGTAAATAATGAACACGATTATCAAATCGATTTCTCTAAGTTCAATCCTCAGTATAGCACTCGACTACCATGCGGCCGCCGCTATAGTGAACACTCAACTGATAAAGGCACACTATCTATCGATTGGCCGTACACCTTCCAGGCGGCCATATTCTATCTTTCTTGTCTCATTTCTCTATATCTGATCATCATCGTGCTTATATACGTAGAAGGTCGGTCTGCTTGACACTACTCTTGCTGATTACTTACATAAAGCCGTTAAGTTCTTCTAGGACATCGAATAACTTAAGTTATGCGTAAAAGCAGACCTGGTTCAGACTAAACCATCAAAAATATTTTCCTCTTTTTTTATTTTTATATGAATTTATGGTTTAAATAAAATTTTTGTAAATTTTATTTTCAGTACTTCAATGGGTTGAGTTATGGTATGTCTAATTCCTGAACCCGGGACTATAAAAGGTAATATACATAAATTTACAGAAAATTATTTTTGTTAAAGGTATATATAGAAAAAGATATGTAAAGTAAACGATAACACTTAAAATCGGGGCAGAAATGTTAAGATTCAATCAGAAAAGCGTTGCTTTCCAGCCTAAATGTATTTTACGTGCGTATTAGAAATGCTTGCAGCACCTAGCAGCCAAATAGCTAAGAAAGTCCATTCTCAAGTCGATATACCTGGGCTCAATTCCCAACGCGGGAGACTAGACCTTGGCTACGATCAGTGTGTGGTCGATGAAGACATAAAACGCACCGATCGGACACATACGTCCCAGGCTACAGCCTCTCTGCATCTCTCATCCCCCGAGTGATTGATCGCTTAAAAAAAAAAAGAAATGACTTTGATCAGGAGTAAATTCTGAATCGATCTAGGTATGTATGTATTTGTCTGTGGTAAATATACTTCCGATGGCAGAAATTAACATATCGCCTTCAAATTTGGCACAAACTTCTTGCACAACAATTGTTTTGCACGCACACAACTACGATTTTTTGTTTATTGCAATACTCATAAACTTCAGCATATACAATGACAACAATTATCCTGTACATTTTTTTGTTGTTCAGTTTTTTTAAGATAAAGGTGATGCATGTGTGTGTCGAAGATTCGACAAAAATCAAATCTATATTATTTTTGAATTGTTTTTCTTTCAGTTGTATTATTACGAAGTAGGCTTCAGAGACTGTATAAAATATTTATTATTCTTTGGCTGCGTAAAACTCATCGTCCAATTAGCCCTGCATACTGGTCCGCCATCTATTATCGGAATTTTATTGTCTTAAAATGTGCATTAGGAAGATAACAAGTAAGAAAGTTAGGTTTGGTCGGGACTGAATATTTTATACCCATCACCGGTACCCTAAAAAAAAACACAAGAAATAAAAGAAGATAATTTTCATGCGCTACATTATGGAGTGGGCGCAGCTGATTTTTTTTGGGCGTGGGCTTTGTGGGTGTGTCCTTTGAAAAGTTTAGGCCAACTCCAAATTCTTTTGCAAATTTGTAGGCGATATCTTCATTTTTGCTAACGAGAGAACTACAAATTTACGCAAACAGACATATGGACAGACGAACAGGCGGACATGTTTAGATGCATTCCAAACTTGAAACTGGCCAACAATTTGCTGTTTGAAGCTTGTTTGTACGCGTTATAAAGGTATTGAAAAAACAATTAAATTTTGATGCAGTACAATAATATTTGGTAGGCATGGTCACTTTCTTCCATTTTTATGCACATATGCTACAGCATCGCCCATAGGATATGCGTTCGAATTTTTGTACATTTATTTGCTATAGTTTATGAGTAATGAGTAGAAAATCAATTTTTCATTCCTTTTATTAAGCAGAGGTGTTCTCAGTTTATGTGGTGCAGTGGGCGGGTCATTCGACCGATTTGGCCCAATTTCAATACTAGCCTGCGTGCTAAAACTTCCACTTTTTCTGCCAAATTTGAAGTCGATAGCTTCATTTTTGCAGCCAGGAGAATGTTACAACAGACATTATACAAACGGACAGACGGTTAGACTGCCAGACGAACATGCTTAAATAGACTATAAAGAATAACTAACCTTACCAATGACGGAGATTCCAAAACGTTAGCTCAATCAAATGGTTATTTTCGATGGCTTTCTCTTCTCGTGTCATAAAGTGAAGAGACATTATGAAAAAGAAATGAAAAGGCAAAGTTTTTGGAAAATATTGAAAGAAGAGTTAAGAGATTATAAAAATATGATAAAAAAAAAACTATATAAAAATTAATTATATATGTATATATACAGATATATATATGTATATCAGTTAAACATAATTTATTTGAATTATTGTTTTACTTATTCAATCTTACAATCTTTCCATACTCTCTTCTTCTCCTTGTTCTTCTGTTTCTGTCTGTATTTTTGTACTTTTATATTGTTATTCATACACCATTGATATTTAAATGCAACGCTGTTTTTGTCTCGACTAAAAAACTTCATTCGAATCGACAACATTTGGGCTCATAAAAAATCACAAAACATCACTGTGCGAGAAAGATGATCGCGTCGATTGCCATACTGTAACGATTCTCCTTATCCTTGCATTTTGGGTTGGCGGTTCCCGTTATCGAGTAACCGTTAGCGAGAATTGAGTAGGAGTGTGCTGATATGGTACTCGATAGCGTATGAGTGTTTGCTCCATATAGAAAACGAAATTTCATATATTGGCTTGAACATAAAATAACTATCGACCTTCTTTTTAAGACAGGGGAAAGTAAAGCAAAATACAGTTAGAAAGGCACATATTTAATTAAATTAATGGACGTAAAAAGGTTACTTAATCTCCGAAATCAATTAATTATTTTCGATGCGTTTCCATCTTTGTATCTTTGTTTCATTGAAGTTCTAAGACCAAAGTTGTAAAGAACTAGCACCTAAGGCTATTGGAAAACTCTACCTACTCCACTTTACGCACTTGAGATTTGAAGCCGCGTCCTTGGAATTGTTAGTCTAGACCCTTTGTCTACTCGGCCGTTGCATTATCTTGTTATATATGCACCGATGATAACACAAATATTCCGTTATAATTGGAACCAACGAGAAGCTCAACTCGATACAAAAGCAATCGAGCCCCAGCAACCGCAAGAGCGATCGCATCGATTTTGTGTTTCGTATCGTACGATAGCCAAGCTTCTCTTAGATCGTGGGCACAGACCATTCTTGAACCGTCATTGTAAAGCTAACCACAATAGTAGTTTAACCGAACAACTGATGTTAACAAAACACGTTGCAGTTTCTCTTCACTCACTTCATTATGTGTCATATAGGGGTAATGTACGCATATTTTTTATAAGTTCTTGAAATTTGGATCGAAAAGTTTCCAAAGTTTTACACACATGCACGTACGTATTATTTATTAGCGTGAACGGTAGACTCGATTGAGCCATATCCGTCCGTCTGACTGCTCCTGTGGTCGTTAATTTAAATTCACGATTTCGAAACGAATTCGAAACCTTTTCGCCAGGATAAGTGCGAAAAATAACAGAATTGTTCGGCTCTTTCGTCCGCAATTATTAAAAGCACGATAAACAAGTATAGTCTCTGATCTCTACTTAGCATTCACAGCAGAAAAAATTTGAAAATTGCTCCACAACTGTTAAAAAATTAATAGTTCCTTTGTCTTTTTCCTCAACTATGACGTTTTAACTGAAGCGCTCTTAACACTGGGCAGTAAGTATTCAAACTATTCTTAATGAAACCTTTTTAAGAAAAAAGCATTTTAAGGGCAAGCTCCCGTCGAATCACATAAAAGCTTAATACCGAATATATAACTTATGCGATATACATTATAAGATATATACGATGCGATTGATCGATGCATCGAAGGATAAATTTGAATAAATTTTCGCTTCACCTTGCAAACAAATATGAAAAGAGCCCGCAAAAACCATTCAGAAATTCATTTTATCCTTATTGATGCAGTTTCATTTATTTCATTCACATAACTATGGACTCATTACGTATATTCGAAATAAGATCTAAGAGAAGGCAGTAAAATTAGATTCGTCTTATTTTCTTATATGTGCAACTTTTAGTTTTCAGTTTTTAGTCGTGGACCCAAAGCTGAAGTGCGGTAGAGTTTTCACTAAAGCCAATAGCATTGGAAGCTTGTGATTTTAAGACAGATAGACAGACAGAGGTACATATATGTGGAATTTTACTTTAATCAATTCATTTGCAATTCATTTTAAACTTTGTTACATTTGATATATATAAGGTCTTGTTGGGTGAACAAGGGGCTTGATGATTACATTCAATTTGCATATATATATATATATATATATATATATATATATATATGTATATATAGCCTTTTCTTCTCTACCATTATTTTATAATATTTACATAAATTGAACAAATTTTTTTTTTTTCTTCATTTTTCAGGGAATTTTCTTTACAATTAATTCTTTCCGCAAAAAAAAAAAAAAAAATTACCCCTAAAACAAAAAGACAAATAGAAATCTAATCCAAAGAAAATTTGAATAAATTTTGGCAAAACACTTATCGTTAGCTTAACTTACTATCTTTCATCATCTACGACTGCTGCTTTCATCATCCCTTCAGCCCCAATCCGTTAAGTACTTAAAGTCACTTGGAGAGGAACTAAGTAATCGATACATAGACTCCCCAATGACCAGACAGGCCGTTCTCGCATCCCGTTGCTGTTGCAAAAAACCCATCTTCCCGCGCCGTCATCATTTGAGAACAACCTGTGATCATTCGTACGCTCAAAGAGCCGATTTAAATTATTGTCTTATGTAATAAATTTTTGAAGGAGAACGAGAACTGAGAGGCAAAGAAAAAGGTGAGGCGATTAGTTGCGTGTTTATTTCGAATTTTACGCATTAGAAAAAGCATCAAAACGGCGGGCACAGTTTTGAAAGTTGTTGGTGCATCATGGCAGAAGACACGGATTGGAACGTATATACTAATCGGGGCTGGTTTGCTGGTGATTGGTGCTTTCTTTATAAGCTATGTAGAGCGTCCCGAATATGATGGCACCTATTGTGCTACAGCATTTTGGACTAAGCAGTTCGGCTTTCAAATTGAGTACTGGAAACAACAAAATGATCTTTTAAACATTCCAAAGGGCGCTGCTAGGATATGCTATAAGGATTCCATCTACGAAAACGGGTTAGTTATCAAAAACCTAAATATTGAACGATTAAAAAGACTAGTTTTGCATACATTTCCTAGTTGGGCCCAAATTGAAATTGAAACACAACGTACTTCCCCTGATTGGGTGCAAGCTTATGGTGCTGGTGTTATAGAAGGTTCACTTACCTGGAATCAAATCTACAATCAGTGGTTAAAGTAAGCCAAACAATTATTAAATGGAAAATGAATTCTGACTATCTTTTCTCTTGTAATTACGAATTTTCTCCTTTTGAAACATTTAGTACCATTATGTCGTCTTGTGACAGGGATGAAAATGCTCAACATTTCTGTACTTGGTTACGTGAACTTTTAGAGAATAACTTTAATGAAATTAAAGAGACGGCTGCTTCGAAATCGGAACACGATCATTATTGGCATCAAATCAATTTGTATTTCATTCAGTTGAAAGGCTTAGAGACTGGCTACCGTCAAGGCGCTAAGAGGGCACGTTCTGACCTGGAGGGGGCTATACCATGGTCCGATTTTCTTCTTATGAATTCCGCTGCTGATATACACGATCTCAAAATATATTACGAAAATTATATACCAAATGGCATTAATCGCACTACAGACGAAACTGAGCCAAAGAATTTCTTTTTACCTAGCGCGACAATGATTACCAAAATATATCCGACAGGTAACGCTTCGACTTGGCAATTGCTGTTCGGTCATAGTTCGGCTGGTAGTTATACTTCAATGCTGCGCATCCAGAAACGCTATAAATTTCATTATCATATTGCGTCCAATCAAAATTCCAATACGGTTCCCGGTATGGATATAGCATTTACTGGTTATCCAGGTATATTGGCTTCAACAGACGATTTCTATATAATTAAAGGTAGACAAGTCCACGCCATTGTAGCTGGCGTGGGTATTAAGAATGAAAACTTAGAGTTATGGCAAACAGTAAATGTGCAGAAGGCAATGCCTTTAGCAGCACGCGTTATGGCAGCTAATCGTTTAGCTCAAAGCCGCCGTTCATGGACTAAGGCTCTGTCCAGGCATCCTTTTACTGGTTCCAAGCAATGGATAACTATTGATCTCAATAAGCTAAGTCCTTTGGAAAGTTTATACGAATTGGATGAAAACAATTTGGAGCTGGATGAAGAAGCCGCCAGTATAGAGCGTCAAAATCATTTGAAAGGTCTTGTCTGGATAGCTGAACAATTACCAGGTCGTATGCATATGAGGGATGTTAGTGCACTCTTTTTAGAGACTGTCGATAATTCCACAACATGGTTGGCATCTGGCATACCCTACTATAAGGAAATCCTGGAGGCCAGCTGTGTAAATAATGAGGCTTACATCACCAATCTAACAGCAGCAGAAAGCAGAGAACTTAACAACTTGGAAGCCATTGATAAATTCTTAAGAACTCGTGGCTTTCGTGGGGATTTGCTGGACGATGAGCAGTCTGTTGCTTACGGAAATATAGACATTAAACTGTTTGCGTATAATGCCCGCTTGGGTATGAGCGATTATCACGCATTTGCTGGGCCGGTATTTATACGTCTTCAGCATGTACAGACAAGATCATTACCGGCGGCCATGGGCTATCGCGGAGATTTGGCACCAGCGTCTTTAATACGCGATGATCGTCTTAGCGTGGTCGTTGATGACGCTGCCGAATTGGCTGAATTGCAAGTAATAACAGAACGACGTATCGTACGCGATGACATGCGTGCCGTAGCAATGAGTCAAATAAGTTCTAGTCCCTTTAAGTGGTCTTCAGTGGCAGAGAAAATGGCGACCCTACAACATGCCGGCCACCCAGATGAATGGAATTTTGGCAAAGTTTCACCGAAGTGGGCGTGGTAATTTAGCGAACAGAAGGGTGGAATATGAAAAAAAAGGCTGTGTGGTCATACTTAAATAGATTTAAGATGAACTGAAGCTTTTTCGCTTGACTTTTTAAGGAGCTTTCAAGCAATTTTTTCATTTATTTTTCCTTTTTTTTTAATTTTTTTTTTTTTTTTTGTGTGTTTACATAACCGTCAAAATGAAGAAGGAAGGTACAGCTTAGAAAAAATTTTCCAATCAATTTCAAACGGCATCAATCATTAAAACGAAACTAAATACCAAAAAGGAATCAGTTCGATACGAACAAAGCAATATTATGTAGCAAATTTAGATAAACTTTTACAATAACAACACAATTGAAAAAAAAAAAAACAAATAAGTTACAAAAAAATCGAAATTAAAATATTTTTCTAGAAAATTTATAGCACAATTTTTATACAACAAAAGCATCATTTAAGTCGACGAAATATTTTTAAATTAAACTAAATATAAAAAAAAAGGATAAAAAAGAAGGCCAAACGAAAAAGTATAATTTAAAATATTTTTTTTATAGCAATTTTGAAACATTTGTGATAAACGAGAATTATTTGAAATTTTATATACGAAAACCAAAAAAAAAAAATAAAAACACAAATCCACAAACAAAAAATAAAATAAAAAGAACGACAACTAAAGTGAAATTTTGCAACATTTTTCCAACAGTTTCCGCCTATTTGTAGGGATCTTTGAAAAACGATTAACACAGAAAATTAAAGAGCAGCGTCGCTCTAATCTGATAAGAATTCGATTAAAAAGTGCTTTAAAGAAAGTGCAAAACTTTACCATAACTTCAAAGGGCGGATGCTATAAAACACACACTGCTGATCTCTGTGAGCTTTTTTTTGCTATAAGTGAGTAATCCAGTAGACAGATGAGCCTCGGCATGTGCTCTCTTAGTCAATGATTACAAATGAAATTTGAGAATGAGAATGAAAACGACTTCGTAGGTATTCACCACAGCAGGCGAATAATTAGGTTCACAGCATTGAAAATGTTTTTCATATGAAATGTCTTACCTTTCTCTCAATATTATTTGGATCATATGACTTGACCTTTGGTTAGATTTTCGCTGCCATCTTTCCACACACGATTAACGTGATTGCATTTCGTGGAATCGAGTTCAGCTTTAAGAAAAATGGGAACAAACTGTAGCCAGCTTACCGGACTCAATATCGAGCACGTTGTCGTTTTGACAGTCATTTTCGACAGTATCGATCGGTATCGCTTCGTCGAGATAATCGTTTCATTCGCAACATAAACATCGGAACACTTGTAACACTATTAGTGTTTGAAAAATAATATCAATGCAAATAATGGCAAAGAAGAAAAGGACTAAGCAACACAAGCTAAGGCAAGTAAGTACTTTGAGATGTTTAACTGAACTATGCAAAATATGCAAATAAATCATTGACTTCCACTTACAGAAGAACGATGGAATCCGTCACGTTTCTCTTACTAAGTAATTTTGTAGACGATTGAATTTTCATTCGACATGAATGAAATTGGTGCACATTATCGACAGTTACAAGCTTGCGAGGCAACAGTTGACACGACGCCGAGAGCCTTACACAGCCGCAAATTCAAAAATTAGCGTCCATTTTGCGATTTACTGCACTTTCACATTTTATAAACAGGTGGGAAAATTGATGAACAGTTTTTCAATTGGTAGGTGACCGAGGCAGGTTTTCGTTTTTATACGAAAGCTATTAAAGGTAAAGACTTTCTTCCTTACAAAATCTAGATGAATTTTCAAAAAAGCTCAACAATAAAATTATTAATCAATTATATACAATTTATATCAAACTTGGATCTGAATCTGAAATTTTTCATGCACTTTAGTTTTCCGAAATCAGTTTCTCCGCATAAGGAGGAGGAGAGTGCAAGATAACTATCAAAATAAAATATTTTAAATTCGCTATAAAGAGAAAAGAGTTAGAATATTCTAATAAGAAACGATGTAATCATTCCAATTGGTTAAACTTTTGGTTATTCGGTTTTTACATAAATTTCCTCTTGATTGTTCTTTTTTTCGCCATGTCGACCAATTTCATATGGAGAACTTTAGAATTCACACAAATATTGTGCTTTAGCTAGCTATGGAGTGTTGTTCATTAAATGTCCATTCACCGAATCCGCTGAGAGCTTTCCTATAAGGTGTAAGGCACCGCAGATAAAAGGATATCCGGAACCACCTGTAGATTAATATAAGCTTTTTTATATTATCTTTTTGAAGAATCGTCGGCTGCCCCCCATCATATTTCACATTGATTGCAATAATTCGGTATTCGTGATCACAAGCCACAAGCCCAGAAAAATAATAGAACAAATTTATGTACATACGCTGATGTTCCTGGGTATTAAATGCCACTTTGAAAACCTTTTCTATTACAAACAACATGTATTCGATGGCCTATGTGAGTTCCGTCTATACACTTGATTACTGTTAAAATCTGGAAAAAACTTAGGGTAGTATTGGTGGAGAAATTTTGCACATTGAAGTCAAGCATTGCCTAAACAAACGTTCGTTTCCAATACCGCGCTGGAAACTACCACTTTCTAAATATCGGGGTTTTAAAGTGCAATATAGTTGTAAAATGAATGGACAAGCGATCTATAAATGGCCTTCAAATTTAGTCCTATATTCTGTTAATTATAAAAAAGTTTCCTTGCTCAACGCTTCCAACGCTACATTTTATTATGTAAGGAATATTATATTAAATGAAAATGTTAAACGTATAAAGTTTCTCTCGTGCTGGTAATCAAAATTTAGTGAAGGTCACGTCGTCGACTAAAAGCCTACAAGGCCAATTTACATGTGGAGTTTGTGTTATCAAATTTTGTCTCCTTGCAATTCCGATCTTTCACAGCCAGATACTATAAACGATGGATCTAATAGGTGTTAATACATAGCCTCAAAACTGGGAAACTATATAGAATTCGCTTATAAAAGTTGCTTTTGCAATTTGGTGCGTGTCTTAGATAGAGTTTACTTTATATCATTAGGATAAGCTTTTTGCTGTGTATACGCTGTTCGCAAGGTTTGTATATTCTTTTCTAATGCGCCAATGAGGGATTTGGGACATAAGCTAAGTATTTCGAGGAGAATTTCGGACGCAAACTGAGAGGAGCTCCAATTATCTGGAAGTTCTATTTACTTAAAAGTAAAAGTAAATATGTAAATCGCGTATTATCATTTTTTTAAATTGGCAGCATTGCTTACGAAACATGACATTGTGGTTGAAAGCCTTGCTTGCTGAATCTGAATATTGCCAACATCTAAATATATTGTTTAATCTATCTTTCAATTTACTTCGCAATCACAATCGAGAAGTGCTCTGTAATCTTCTCAAATGAGTTTTTTCAAAACTATTCTTTATTATTTTATGTCATGTTATAAAGCAAGCAAATATATTTTTTAAATTCCTTTTCTTCCACAATATTCACCATTTTATGTTTCGAATCTTGGCAACTCTGCTATTAGAACCACCATATGCATTTCGCCTTTATATCAATTCGCTGCGATTCTAATTGCATTTTAACCAGACAGTCATTCCGGGTTTTTGTCATTCTCTTGCGGTTTTTTATATTTTATTAATACTTTAATACATATATGTGCATATAGTTTTGGTTTATTTTTTTTACAAAACAAAGTGTTCGAAAGATTTATTCCCGTTCTGTTGTCATATTAATAAGTGTGTTAAGCAATTGCGGAAATTGTATTTGTTGCCTTGATTGTCCAGGAAGCTCTTAGGTCGCCTTTTTTCTTTTGGTGGCAATCAACCATCAAAAAAAATCTCGTGACATTTAACGCCATATACATTGGTCGTCGTTTGGTTTTGTCCGGTATATATATATGTATATGTATATATATATATATAGACAAACGTATATTTATATATATATATATGTATTTACTTATAAATGTAATATAATATATATATATATATATATATACATATACATATATATATATATATA
Organism: Glossina morsitans morsitans; assembly: GCA_001077435.1. Classification (NCBI taxonomy): domain Eukaryota; kingdom Metazoa; phylum Arthropoda; class Insecta; order Diptera; family Glossinidae; genus Glossina; species Glossina morsitans. Next base: position 39,957 of record CCAG010008817.1, on the reverse strand, counting down.
TATATATATATATGTATATGTACATATACATAATTGGTGTCTGTGTGAGTTTCAACCTCGGAAAGTGCTTAGCGTTGCATGATTCATAATGTGTAAAAGGTTCTTTTTTTGTCTTTTTTCGATTGTAAAGTGCATTTCTTTTTTTTTCGCAAGACTTCCCTGCTCGCATAATAAAAACAAGAAGAGGCATAAAAAAAAAGGAAACTGAAAAAAGTAAACAAAGCCTATTCGCCGTTACTTCTTATCTCTGCTTTGTGTTGATAGTTTGACATTTGGCCGCAATAGTGTTGGTAAACGTCTGATTGGAATTTGGAACAACAACAAAAACTAAAAATATTAAAAGTGCTTTTGAAATAAATAAGGTAAGCAGTAATTGTCTTCATCTCCATGGAATATACAAAATTTATATGCGATATTGAAAATACATGGCTCCGTACTATTTTCCATGTATTCATTGTGATTTTCAAATAAGTTTTTGACATTGCCAAATCTGATATTTTGGTTATATAATAGTACTCTGCCACTGCACTATCCTATGCTTAACAGAATATATTAAAATTATGGGGATGTTTTAAACTATCGAAAGCAAAATAAGAGAGACCGCTTTTTTGCATCTTCATCCCCTATAGCTTGACGTGAGTATAATGTTTGCAATTAAGAAAAGTGCAAAAGAGAGTTGTATCTCGCATCATTCGCAGCATTCCGAAAGCTGTTCAGCTCATCTCAATTGATAATGATAATTTCTATTATTATACTGGCGGGAGATTATCAAGAAAAAAAAGGTAAAGCTTAGGTTTGGCAAAAATCTTCGAATCTGGTAACAAATTGCATAAAATTTTATTCCAAACTATGTTTTATGAAATGAAATGAATTAATTTTAATTCTCACTAGCATCTAAGCTTACTCTCATTTACGTCAGCTTGTTGCGGTAATTCGCCTATGATTGCCAAATCCTGCAATCGGTATTTGTAAAGTCATCATCAAGTCTAGTCTCTACACATTAACAATTTTGCTTATAACTAGTTATTCGCCGATTTTTGATAAAAAATAATATGGAGAAAATCGTGTTGATCTCTCTTTAAATATCTAATAATAATCAATGCCAATGTATTGCAAAAGTAACCAGTGTATTGCAGGCAGTCAGTCCATTCGTCTTATTTGTAATTTCTTAACAGTACGAGTTCTTTCATTTTTATTACTACTGTTGTGTACACTCTACTCGCCTGGATAAATATCCGCAATTAACTATTCACTTTTCGTTATTATTAACAAGTTTCATATATCGTTTAATAAATCCAGAAATAGGTATCAGAGCTAGCGACAATATAGATGCATTTTTAATGATTATAACACTCTAACTCGATCGCATCTTTCACCAATAGTTTGCTGTTTTCTTTCAGCGAATGTTCGTTAATGGGTTTGCTAAACACCAATCTGTAAAGTTTTTTCATTGCCAAAAAACCTAATGTTATGAAAGCATCTGTATATCTTGTTGTTGGTGTAACATTCTCAACGGGCAAGTGCATAAATTAAATGAATTTTAAAGATTTTGTAAACACACGCGCTATCAACTCAAACATGTCCGGGAAAATCCGACCCTTATGACTTGCGATCTTTTCAAAGCTGTTGAAAAATTCCCGTTAGAAATGATCCGAGTCGGACAAAGTTTATGCAATTAGTTCGACGCCCGATGAGATGGCCCCCAAAGTGCCGAACATAATCAGCGTTTTGTTGATATATGGATATTAGTAAAACTCAGATATAGTAGAATTTTCATTTATTTACAATCCATTATAAGCCTATGATCTATGCTTTGTGCGGGAAATCTTATCATTTGAAATGTTTTTCCTTTCGTACTAATTGCTGATCCGTTAATAGATCTTTCGACAACTTTTAAATTATGCTCTTGCTGAAAATACAAAATTTTTTTTTTGCTGGCTTTTGTGGGCGTGTATGCCTAAGTGATTCAAGATTTTAGATTTATCTCTGAATTTTCCCACTTTAAAGAACAGGAAAACACGAGATTATGCTACATAGTGAGAATTGCACTTGTTTACTGCTAAGGCTTTTTCTTGTAGCGTGGTCTTTGGAAATGTTGTTCCATTTATTTAACTCTTCTCATCTTGTTTTTTTTTTCTTTCTGTCCGTCTCTCTTTAAAGACACGGAAGCCACGTTTTGCAGAATCTTCCATTGCACATATGTTTAGCGCCGTTGTTTATATGTATGTAAATATGTCACATATTGCATAGCTTGATGGCGTGTACGTCAAATCGGCAGGGAGAGGTGGTAAAATTGACATGGTTTGACAGTGCCTGATTTAAAAAATCCTTAATAATATATATAATGTTTGGTATTAATTTCAACGTCCATCTTCCTTTTTAATCGCTATGCCGCGTCAATTCTGTTTTGTTGCCATGGACACCTTAACATTTTTTGACATTGCTATGGATGTCATCGGCCATCCATCCAGGTTACCATCTTTCTTCAGTAGTTATTTTTGTAATGACAACATGCCATACCCAAGACGCAGCATGCCTACACAAACATATCTACAATTGATATTGAGGCTGTTAGGTTTTTGGATGAGTTTTTTTAACCACTCAAGCGGAGCACAAGGAATTTATTTTAATTTGTCCTTAGGTTGTCCGCGGATCCTACTTTTCTTTGCTCAATTTTTGGACGCAATAGGGCACAAAAAAACCAAAGTTCTTAAAAGGTTAAATTGCAAATTTCTCAGATTGCGTTCAATTTGTGCACTACGTCTCTGATGTCGATAACTTCCTCACACCTCGGATAATAAAAGTGGGCGTCATTTATATATAAGCTACACAATATATGAGCTTTCGTTGGATTTTATCAGGGTAAAGGTGTGACCATAAATTCCAATTTAGCTGCCAAAGACCTACCACCTAGCTAAACAAAGCCCTAACAGCGCTATGTTAAGTAGTTCGGATCAAGATGGGGTTGGATTAGAAGGCCTACTCCGTCAATTTAGGAGACGTAAGGTATTTTTGTGGGCGCTTCATGAATCTATATGGAAACATATAGGCTGCATGGGCTATGCATAGGGTGTGCATAGGGTATGCATAGGCCATGCATAGGCCGTGCACAGGGGATGACGTGGTCTTACTTCCGCGTAGTGTACCTTACCTTGTATCTAATTTATATTTTCAGGCAAATAAACGAATGTACAACGAAGAATATAGAACGCTTTTAACAGATCAAAGTTCGTTTTTTTCTATGACTGATGTACACGCAGTACTGCTTCAGCAAAGAAAGAAATTTTTGAGCGGTTTTTTCCGTGCATTCGTATTAATATGCATATATGTTCTCATATATGTGTACACACATCAACGCATGCTAATCACATACACTTGACCATCCTTGTTAGAGGGAATGAAAGAGGAAGACAGAGTGGCAGAGAGACTGGGAAAGGGGGAAAGAGAAAGGGGGAATTTGAATCTGTTAAAAAAGAAATTAAATTTATTTTTTTCTGTTAACGTTAATAAGCCAAGTATGTCCGTTTTAAAAATGTCGTAAACGTTCGAAGGAACAGCAGAATTTGAATTTGTTCAGCTTGCTTGAAATATATTTCAGATAGATTCGCGCGATATAGATGGATATCGCTGAAGTTTTCTCATTTTGCCGCACTTTGACCATTTCCTCATGGTCAGTTTATGCTTCCATATTCGGTGAAAGTAGTTCCGAAAAGCAGAATGTTATACCCATCGAGGAAGGTTGAGGTGTATATTCATTTTGTCAAAACGTCAGAGAGTCTAGAAAGTATACATACTCTTGATCGCTATCAAATTCTAACTCGATTTAAGTATGTCCGTCTGTCCGTCTGCTGTACACATTCTCTTGGCCGCAGAAATTTAGATATCGACTTAAAATTCGCTGGAAACATTGGAATTTCTCGCATGCAGATTGAAATTGGAAATGGGGTAAATCGTTCGAAGGACACGCCCACCACACCGCGTATCATTTCATTTTTCAAAAGGAATAAAAAATTTGCTTATTGCTGATTAATCATAAACTATAAACTATTACATAAAAATGGATAAAACTAAACATGGCTACCCAATATTATAGAGTACAAAAATTATATTTTTTTTCCTTATACCCTTATAAAACGCAGAAACAAGCTCCAAAAATCCCATAAAATATATAAATTCGTGGCCAAGCATGTCCGTCTGCCCAATTGTGCAGTATCTGTGGTAAGCATTCTCGCCTTAGCGAAAGTGAAGATATCGGCCACCAATTTGCAAAAGAATTTGGAAGTGACCCAAACTTTTGAAAGGAAAGGCTTGCAATGCCCACACTATGTGACAAAAATTGTTATTTTGACAACAGGAAAAATCAGCCGCTCGCACTCCATCTTATAGAGTATGAAAATGGAGTTCCTCTACCTTTTCTGTCTTTTTTAGGATAACGGAGACGGGTATAAAAAAATTCGGTCACGACCGAATATAATTTCCTTACTTGTTCATATTTAGTATATGTCTTCTTTTTGGAAGAAGTGTTGCTTACTTAGGATATTTGCTATATACAATACGATACGATATGATGCTGATGCGACATGGATTGAGGGGATTTTCATTCTCGTTTGTAATTAAATACCGTTCATAACCCAGCAGTGGATACGAAATAATTCAAACCTAGTTAAAAACAGTTCCTTTGCATATGCGACGTTGACTGTGAGTCCATTCATTTTGCTTTTCAGAACTTTATATTTCCCGTTCCTCAAGTCCATTCTCCCAGGTATGTGTATGATAAAATATTTATTTATAAAACTTGTTTATGCTCAACAACAGATTTAAATAAAATTTACATAAATTTTGTGAACACATTTTTATCACATGAATGGAATTTTGTTAGACAACGGTACAAATATATATACGCTTACATACATAATGTAGTCGCAATAGATGTCTGTAAACATTAATTTAACAATCGATAGGAATGTGTGTGGTCTTCCGGTAGATGTTAGAATTTTAAAAGAAGAAGAAGATTTAAAAAAATATGCACATTTTGGAAAGAAAGCAACATAAATGAAAGCAAGGAAGAAAACTATATTCGGCTGTGGACGAATTATTTATACCCATCAGCTTTGTCGGGCAAACAAAGGAAAGATACGAAATTTCCATATTTTTCCATATTATTCTACGATATTGGGTGGAAAGAATCAATTTTTTATACAAGTACCATAGACATCACCCATAGCATATACGTTAACGTTTTTATGTTCACGTTCAGTTTGATTTATGAGTAACGGGAGAGCGACCTAATATCTTTTCCCTTTTTACAAGGTGAGATGTTCTCAATTTATATTGCCCTGTAGGCGTGTTCTCTTAATCGGTTTGTCCCATTTTTAATACCAATCCAATTTTTACTCATTATGTTTATTTTTGTGCGATAACCAGTTGAAGAGTACACGTACGGATGGATGGACGGACGGATTCAGAATTTGATATTGACAATCAATATACGTACTTTATAAGCTGGATGAAGCTACCTTTTGTAAACGTTTTGACAAGACGAATATATCTGCAACATCTCTATGGTGGGTGCATTTAAAAAATCAAAACCAAAAAACAATAAAATTCATATTTAAATATTAAATTAAACATTATCTTTACAACGTGTACAAACAATTGAGTCGATTACAACCAATAATAACTAAGCATACTATGAATTCCAATTATTTAATATTATATGGATTACTCTCTTATCCAATCTGGATGGATTGAATTTATAAAACAGATGACGAAAAATTTAGTTTGATTTTCAATTAATAATCAATCACGAGCTGTATAAATAAGTAAATGTTTAGAACATTATTAGTCATAAATTATAATGAATTTTGTAATTAAATCAATTTAAATGAAAATATATTTTCCCTTTACTTGTTCGATTTATGAGGTCAAGGTATAAATAACAACAACCTAAAAGAACTCGTATTCTGTTCAAAAAAAAAAAAAACAAAAACCGTCTCTTGATAGTCAAACATCATTACGTCATTGGTGTATTATTGGTGTTCTTTTCTTTTTGTTGCAATTATAGTCGTCAACTACAGTCTGCATGCAACTTAATTCAGCAATATGTGGATCAGGTTTTACTTATCTTTTTCACTTTCTGAGACTTAATTTAGATGACTTCAATGAACATTGCGGCATACAGACAAAGAAACAACGTGTTATGCCGAAACTGTTCTAATATCCTACATTTTTGAAAGAAAATATATATTTTATGTGGTCTTTGGTTCGAGTGTTTCCTACGCTTCTGGCACTAACATAGAAATTATAGTTAATAATACCCGTTGATATATGTATTTCCAGTTATTGTATTGGCTCACCAATATACGAAGGGATTTACCGTCTCCTATCGACATCAACATGAGATGAGCCTAAGAAGGCATGTCCACCCGTTCTTCATATATGTTTGTCGTTTGTTATTAACAAACTGGCGAAAGCAGAATTTGAGGGAGGACGAGAAACGTGTTATCTCCCATTTGGATTTAAATGCAACGGAAAGATTCAAAAGCTGCTTACTGCAGCTAAAAAAGGAAGAAAGTAGATCGTTGTTGAAAAAATCGTATAAGCCCGCAATTCTCGTCATCCAATGGGAAATAGAATTGCAAGAAGTGATATTCTTAAGAATCAACTGTTACTATGCAGTCAATTTAAAAAGAGTATTTTTAAAGCAAACTGGATTGAAGGCGACGCCGAATGGACTTAAGCGAGAGGATTAAATTATTGGGAATGTGGAATTTTTATTCGGTTTCGGGATGAATTAGTAATCCACGTTCCACATAGTATAGTCGGTGGTTAAGTGCAGCTATTTCTTCTCACTGCATCGACAAGGCTACCGAGCTTAAGCAGTCAATCACCCATATCGAATTTATACGTACGTCAGCAAAACATACGTTTATGATAGCAAGCAAATAATCCATTAAAACAATAATAATTTTCTACTTGGCTCATGCTGCAACACGACCAGAACATTTCGTGGAACAAGGGATTAAAACAAAACAAATAAGAAAATTTAATTCAATCGCGCTCGATTCTTTGACGCCCATCGCCGTGGTCCTAAAAAAGGCTACAAAAAAAAGGAAAACGAAGATGGACGCACCTGGTCCCTTCTATTTCCAGAATAAAGGTGGAACTTTATACGGTGAATGTATTGTACTTTACGAGTAACAAGCAAAAAACACGGAAAGCAAACTTGTTCACAGTTTTTGTTATAGAGATGTCTCCTTTGTCCGGCTTAGGTCAGTTTCACTTTCTTTGCAAAATTTGTCAGAATGGGAGATTTGCGAATGGGAGATTGCTTACTACAGATACTATAAAGCTGGGCACATGGACAGATGGTCAGGCGGGTATGCTTATGTGCATTTGGAATTTGAAGCTGGCCAAGAATTTACATACTTTATAGGGTATTGAAGAAAGCACTGAAGATTTATGCACTATGCTGTGCTATGAGTACGAGTGCGCAATTTTTCCCATATTTGTACAGTTACTACAGCATCGCCCATAGAACAGACGTTCAAACCTTTGTAGATTTATCTGAAGTAGATTTTGGGTAATGAGCAAAAAATCAATTTGTTATTCAGCTTGAAAGGCCGGGCTGTTCTCAGACGTCCCCTTCAATCGATTTGGCCCATTTTCAATACCAACCTGCGTGCAAAAACTTTCAAAGTCTCTGTCAAATTTAAAATCAATACTATTCTAAGAATCACAATTCAATTGAACACTACACAAATACTAGAGTCTTCTTCCATCCTTCTCTATTCTCTCTTGCAACCCACCATCATGCTTGCGCGTATACAGGACATCTCCTGAGTGCCTGGTCATATAAAAAAAAAACAAAGAAGGAAACAATTGAATAAAACCGTAAAATTGCAGAAGAGCACTTTACGTTACGATACATTAAATGGCAAACATTTTCATCGAGTTTAGGGATCAATATTTGCTGCTAAATGCTAGAAAGTACATTTGTTGTTGTGATCTGGGTCCGGATTATAGGCGAATCACACTCATATTGAACTTTGATCAGCGATCAGTAGACTTTACGAGAGTGTTTGTTTAAACAATACAAGATATATTGACAGACAAGTGGGCATAATTAAGTTAACTAAGGGAATACATAAAAAAAAAAAAAAAAAACAAAAATCAAGACTAATAGAGCCTTTGGTACGTGATATCTGAATATGATTTGGGAAGTGGTGACATTAGTATTCTGCCGTTAAGTGTGTCGGTGCATGAGAGTCTGGACTTGTTCAAGCGTTTTCTTTTTAAAAATCCTATGAACATAATCGAGTGAGCAGTGGCCTGATATGATTTCGCTTGGTCTTCTCTCATTGAACAAGGCTAAAATTATACTATTTATGGAAAGACATTTCGAATGTATTGCAAGGGTGAAGGAGAGCTTTGCTGGAGCAGCAAAGGGCTCTACTATTTCAATCGAATTCAAAATTGTATGCACGCTGGCATGACGCTGGCTGCAAGCAGAAAATCCGATTATGAAGACAAGACAAGATAGTAAATTTTGGTAAGAAAATTGTTTTTGATTTTTTTTTTTTTTTTTTTTTTTTTAGTTCAGATATCTTTCGGATGGTGTATATAATCTCCTCACTTCATTGGCAACCTGCTACTTGGAGGTGCCACAAATCTCAAATTATTTTTGTTTTATGATTATATCCGTTCGTAAGTGTTTTTGTCTAATCACATGTATGTGGGTGATCGAATAATTAATTACTTAGTAAAGAGAGCATCGAGATTTATTGTTTATTACGTTTTAAGATTTTTTTGTCTATTCGAAACGAATTGCATTTAAGTGCGCGGTAGCGTAGATTAGTATCTATGACCTTTTGTCTTTCTTTTTTAGAAAGTTCCGCGATTCCATCAGTATAGAGCTTGGCAGTAGGTTATTTGTAGAAAAACTTGGCCGTGTGATTTTTATTGGCCTCTTGTGAAACATAAGATTGGGCCAGTGAAAGCTCTGGGCAGGGCACGAAATTGGACGGGGCAAAGCTTGGATAACAAAAGTCTTGGTAACGGTTGACCAACGGGATTAGAATCAATTGTCTGGCCACATTCCAGAAGCTCATAGTGCACGATTTACTTCCAGTTGCAATAGACACAACCTTACCGCGTACAAAACATCATTTCGAAACCGTTAGTAGTTGTTCACTTCCCTTTGGTCATAATTTGCTTCAAGGGACATTTGCATTTTACCCATTGTTCATTGCCTCATGGCATGGCTCATCTCAAATGTACATCGATTTCGATAGACAAACGGTTACATACCGCCCAAATATCCAGCGCTCTTTGTAAAATTATTTTGCGATCAATATCTAATTCTCCAGCAATGTCGTACCTGTTCACGCGTCGACTTTATGTGATTCTTTTCGTAAGCTCTACTCGATTTTTCCATAATCGGTCGGCCAAAGCTTTGTGCATCTTTAGTGTCGGAATGTCTGAAATTGAAGGGAGTAAAATAAAATGTTTTGCCGGGTTTGGACACCTTGTGCAATTCTTGCCTTTTCGTGGCAAATCGACCACATACACAATCCTCTATCGGTAACTTATCTGTGTAGTTGTAAATATCGACATTAAAATTTACGACAATGAACCAAATAATCGATGGCAATATCCGTCTGATCGATCGAAGTGTACACCCGCGTTTAAAAAAAAAATATAATGGGTTTTCAAAATCATTCTCCAAATAGCGTTCTTGCTTGTTGCAAGCAAAGCACAGTTTTCCTTTCACCACGGATGCGTATGCTACGTAGACGAGTTCCGTTGATTTTTAATCTCCGCTTTTGGGGAACACAAACCAACAAATGCTTCCCTCTTGGAGTGGGGTATAGTTTTATTTATAACTAACTGAACAGGCAAATGAATGGATAAAATTAACAAAATCTCTTTTGTATTATATAACGACAAAATCTTCACATTGAAGTCAACGCATTCGAAAGCTCTCATCTTTATTAATAATTCCGGTTTAGCTTTTCCTTCTTCTCTTTTTTTTTTTTTTTATTACAATTAATTTTAAAACACATTTAATACATTTGTCTCTTGCACATTAAGAAAATTATGAAAAGTGCAAGTTGTGTGTGTTTGAAATTTACTTTACACTGCATTGCATCCCGCGTGGGATTATATTGCAATAAATCTCAGCAGGATGTACATGAAATGCATATGCAAAGAATATGAGAAGTGCACTTGGGTGTCATGAATTTTTTTTTCTTGCATTTTATTTCTTTTTTTGCAGCTTCTTTCATTTTTACAAGTCGTCACCCACGCACATACGCATGCACACAGTAGCCTACATGAAGCTATTATTATGCCTCGGCACAAAGAAAGAGAGAAAAAAAAAAACACTAAACATATTACAAGTACTCTGTGATTCCTTCTTTTCGTGTCTTTAACAATGTTATCCTCTATCCATGCCGTATATAAAATGTTAGTCGAGCATGCCGCTGCCAATCAAGCGACTGACAAAAGCCAAACATAGTCGGTCAATTGCATTGTCGAATTTTGTGTGCTGCAATATATATATATATGTGTGTGTGTATGTGCGCGCGCGTGTGTTTTATTCACTAACGATGTTATCGTTGTTTTGCTTAATAGTCTGTAAAAAATCAGTAACTTTTACGCTTTTTGCTCATGAAGTTAATTTTTGGATTTTTTACTATTTTTTTTTTTTTTTTGCTTTTTTTTTTTTTTTCAGAAAATCTTTATATATTTGTACTTTGATTTTTTTTATTGGCTTTTTCAAGCGTAACCAAGAAGCTCAATAAATTATTTTTTATATACATATATATATATAAACATGTAACTTAATGCGAAGAGCATTAAGGGTGAAATGAAACAAACTTTAAGAGACTCGAAGAGGAACTACATTTTAAGAGGAAAATAAAAGAACAAGACATCTACCGAACTAGGCTGATATTATTTATATAAGTTCATGCGATGTCGCGATGTCGGGAAATACTTCTCAATTGTATGGTGTTGCGTGTGCGGGGAGAAAATCAGCAAGTGCAGACCATTCGCATCAGTTGCGCTTTTCTCTGATGTTAGTATCATAACAATTTCCAAGAAGCTAGGCAGCTAGCTTAGGCATAGAAGCAAGCAGCGCATTGGAAACCATTAAAAGCTTCTGTAAAAGTATTTTATTCACAATGATTTCACAATATGTTAATCCACACTAGAGCCTTAGAGTGATAAACGAATCATTGCAGCATAACAAGACGTTTGCCTGTCATACCGTTAAATACCTGTGCTGTAAGGTAATTGGTCTCATCGTTTAGCTGAGCGTTCTGCGTATAGTCTTACTTCAAAAGAGAATGGCACAGTGTTGTACAGTATGTTATGATATGGTTTCTTCTTGACATGACGGCCATGCTCTGTATATATCAAAATCACTCTGTTCTTGTTAGTTGTACTCAGCAAGATTTCCAATTTTATCATGCAACGACGTACGCCTCAATACTATTTGGAAACCATACACATTTTTTTTTATCAAAATAATCGTCGTGACAGTTGAATGTGATTTTCCGATCAGTGGTATCATTGATACTTCCTTGAAAATGAATGTGCAGATCCCGCGGCCAGCTTTATGGATTGATGTTAACGAACTTTTTAGCAAGATTTTGGTCAAAACAACAGGCGCAGACGTTCTTGATTCATAATGATTTTCTAATTCGATTTAAGCACGTTTGCACGTCCATCCGTCTGATATCTCTGCCCAGGCATTATTTGGTTTAACCTATAGGATGGAATTTCCGAGATATTTTGAAGACATGTCGTGCATTGTCGCGCGTCTTAAGAACTAATGCTGCTGAAAATGGATTGAATTGCATTATTTTACAAACACTTCCCGTATGAAAAGGACATCTATTACAACAAAAAAAAAAAATTTTTTTTAGATGACAACACAAGTTACAACATTACAGTCTAGCAGAGTACGGCACTTGTAATAAGATATCAAAAATTATATGCATTTTTTCCCTTGTCAAAGGTCTCATTACTTACTCTTCGTATATGTTTCATATCAAGTACACGAACTTAAACTTCGTTGCCAAGTAAAGGGTTAGTTTTCATGAGAAAAATAGCTCCAAATAATTTAATCTTGGTGTACTTAATTTCTATGTCAAATGACTGTTAGGAATTAATTTTCATCACAAAATATTAAAGATTAGAGCATTTTGGTATGTGAAGGCTTTTCTGCGGAGAAAGTCTCTTTAGTTTTCATCGAGAAATGGTGACAACTTAAAATTATTTCCGGTTAACGACTTTTTCAAAGTAAAATGTTATGGGGAAAGCCGTTTTCAATTGCATTAGATGAACAGATATACGGATAGATGGACAGACAGACAAATTAAAATGGATTCAAAACATGACTTTGAATCGATGCGTATAATAAAAGAGGGATTAATCTGAATTCCTTCTCAGTGTTTCATATATCGGCACAAACTTATTATACAGTGTAGCACAAGAGGTGTGAGATATAACTTAGTTCTCCATTTTTAATATATTCCTACTAATGCAGTGTTAAAAATTTGGAGAATATTGGGTTAGATTTTGAACCTCCTCCGATATAAATCTTCGTGCAAAAAGAAAGCCTTTATATGGGACCAAAGACTAAAATGTGTACTGTTGTGTGAAAAAGTGTAGTATCGTATGAATGATTTGAAATATAAATGTACTGTGACAAGTGTAGAATGTATGAATGTAATTTTTAGGCCACTTTGGGTCGCAAACGCTTGTTTGGCACGAAGAAGTAATTTGTGACAAATTTTGATAGCAGAGACGGATGAAAATTGGTAAGCGGGAATGTAGTGAAAGTGGCCTGTTCCGAAGACAATGCAAAGCAAATTGTTTTTAATTTAAAATATGAGAATAATCTTTGATTGAATATCGCAAGAAGACTAATTTTCTAATCACCGTCTAACGGTTTGTCTATCTTGCATACATACATGCAATTTTTATTTACTTTTTTCATTGGTTGAGAGTATGTGAGAAACATGAACATCGTCAGATTATACTGCCTTTTAGTTTCCGTTATGTTATACCTGCCCCTGCAGGTATATACGTAAGCATATATGCATCTATTTACTTCTAACCATGTACATATATATTATGTCTAAACATATGCGTACGTGTGTGCGTTTGTATGTATGCGTAAATATGTAGATATGTATGTGTGTACGTTTATAGCAGACGACGACAAGTATCCTAAGTAGCTTTATTTTCATTTTCTTCATTCTTTTTTTTTTTTTTTTTTTTTTTTTTTATCTTTAGTACTCTCTCTTGGGTAATTTCTCATTTTAAATCCACTGTACACACATAGGCACGTACATCCATATAAACTTATTACTACTACTACATCTGATCAAATAGAAAATGTGCTTATGTGTGCAATACCGACACAACCATCACTACCGCCATCGCTATCCTGTGTAACTCCTCACTTAGCTAATGGCTATAATTTTTATTGCTGCTGATTTTTACTAAGCACACACGTACACATAATTAAGCACAACATGCACACACATATGTGCGTCTTTATCTATATTGGTATGTATTCGAGTCTGAGCACATGTACACTGGTTTTGGCAAACGCACTGCAGTTTTAATGCAGGTGTCTTGTTATGTGTCTGTCTGTATCTCCGTTTGCTTTCCCGTGTAACTCGATGTGTAAATTGCGTATATGCATACAATTTAGCTTTTTTTTTCGCTTACCTCTCCCTCTGTACATTTTTATTTTTGCATTTATTTCCTTTTTTTTGTTTTGCGTTGTTTGTGTGTTGCTGTATGTGCGCCCTCCTCAATACAACCTAGCGTCACACCACTTTAATACTTTGTGTATTGACTATTAACCGTCTTATAGCATCACAGACATAGCAACCAAACTAATGTACATTAGAAGCTATTGTGGAACATCCTCTCTTCGCATCGCATTATATCATACATAGTGAGTTGCTTTGCTTTTCTACCGGTTTTACTTTGCTTTAAAAATGACTTGGAAATATATCAACTAAGGTCTTGCTAACGGACTTAGAGGTTATGTATGGTAGTGTGCGGTGGTTCGTTGCAGGATTAGCATTTTACGTGTTCTACAAAAAGTTTGCAAGTATGCATGTGTGGAAAAAATTACAAAAGTTTTTTTTTTATACTACTGATAAAAATGAATTCTGTTGTCTACAAAATATTGGTCCTTGAACGTGCGATCAATATCATACATGTGACATATGGAACGTTAACTATCGCCACAATATATTATTATGCTTAATAATTTTTAAATTGCTTAAATATTTGTAATATGTACACATATTATATGTGTATAATATATGTATATATGTTGGAAAATTATATAAAACTCGCCAGTTTGGTATTGTTATAATAAAAAGATGTGTAATGCCTTAAGGATAATGGATCATTATATGATGTAGCCTTTACAGTCTCCATATTATATATATATATATATATTTATATATCTGATATGTAGCAAGACAAAGCTTTCCTACCTACGTACCTAAATTCAAACATCTTTTGCAATTTTTCCGACACATTCATTGGACCACCTGGGCTGAAAAGCAGTATCAAATGATTTTCATAGGCTTCTTTTGCTAAAGGGAGCTTCAAACCATTAAAGAAGTTCCGTAAAGGTTGAAACAAATGGTATTCGGACTAGGCGACATCCGCGCTTTATTATCAATGGAATGGAAACCAATCAAGCCAAGCTCTTTCAATATTTTCGAAATTAATAAAGATATGTCTGGTCTGGAATTGTCGTGATGGATACCAGGCCTTTTCCTCCGTTCAATTGTGAACGCTTTATCCCAATTGCGTCCTTCAGTCGCGTCAGTTGGAATAGTGTACAAATTGCAATTATTCATCTGAATAGATTGCAACACTTCATGTCATGTACGACTTCCTTGCAACTCTAAAATATAAAGAATTTCTTTATGTCTCGAAAATTTTTTTTTGACACACGTGAAGTGGGTCTTTAATTTACGCTTTAACAACTCAGCTGCCATAACGATTTTGTGATATCCAAATATCGAGCGTCTTCGTCGTATCCGATCGTAGGCAAGTAATTCAAAATTGATTTTTGGTCAATATGTAGAACCATGATGACGTCACAAGATGGAAAGTCTTATGTGGGGTTGTTGGAATGACGTGAACAATTTTATCAGCTTTATCATTAATCGATCGATTACAGATCGGCGTGGCTTTAATTTTGCTTTACCGTTGCGTGCTGCTCATTTTGCTGATTTATCCGTCTTTAGTATGAATGCCACGAATTTTTTAAGAAGTCTGCGAAGCATTCTCCTCTTAAACGAAGTGAAGTTTGCTTCGTTATTGAAACGCAAATGCTGTCGTCTTAATTAATAAATTTCGCAATCGCTTTTATTTATGGGTTGTCATCTTTCAAACGCGTCATAGTTTGGTTTGATATGAATCGTATTACCACTTCTATGCTATCTATCCGGAGAAATGCCATGAACTTTTCCCCATTAATACTATAAACATATATTGAATTTTTAGAGAAATGTGATGTGTAATGCAAGAAAATAACGTCGGATTCTGTTTCATTATCAAAATCATCATCAAAAAAAAAAAAATAAAAAAAACAAACTGTATTCAGTGGCGGCATGGAAACCATCGTTGGTTAATGTAATTAGCGACATTAACTATAATATGTAACCAAAGAGATGTAGAGGCTTAGAGGTTACACGACGTACAAATAATAAATAGTTATTACCTCACTTTGAGATTCGGATTGAAAGAATGAAAAGAAAATCCTCTTACTTAAAGTTATCAACTTTCACCGCCGCAATCGAATCAAAGCACAAATATCTTTTGAACCGGAGTTTAAACTCTGGTTAAGTACTTCTAATATCTATGAGTTAAACTTGGATTAATTTCATGCTCGTTGTTTTTAGCGCGTGGTGAAGATAGTTAAAGTTTATGGATTTGAAAAAGCCCTTCACTAAATCAAACATTGTGGGAAATGTCTTAACTCATCATTTTATGATGAATTTTAAGTTTAACGATTTTCTAAATTACTTTATATCGTTTATTTTTACATGAAGGCTCTCTCACATAAGCTTCTTATGGAAATTATTAAAAAAAAAGAAGTGAATTTAACGGATAATTTTCTTGTCAGCGGTATTAGTTGGTTAAATTCGAGAGGTTAACCTTTCTACCAAAAGTCAGAAAAGATGGAACTTTCAGTGCGAACAACGTGACCGCCTGAGAATCAACGAACACAGCGTAGAACTTTTTTTCCCTTAAAAAAAAAAATAAAGGGAACAAGTAAGAAAACTATATTCGGTCATGATCGGATCTTTGATACCCATCACCGTTACCCTAAAAGAGACATAAAAAAGTAAAGGAACTAAATTTTCACGCTACATAATATGCAGTGGCCGCGGCAGATTTTTTCTGTTGTAAAAATCAAAGTTCTTGTCACACAGGCGTGTGGGCGTTGTAAGCGTCTCCTTTCAAAAGTTTGGGTCACTTCCAAATTCTTTTACAAATTTGTGAGCGATATCTTCATTTACGTTAACGGGAGCACAGATGTGCACAGATTCTAAACAATTGGACATATGGACAGGCATAAGCGCATTCCAAATTTGAAACTGGCCGCGAATTCATATATTTTATGGGGTTTTTGAAGCTTGTTTTGGCGCTGTATAAAGGCATTGAAAAAAGGTTAAAACTTGATATATTGTAGAGTAGGAGTGCGCAATTTTTCTCATTTTTGCACATTTACTACAGCATCGCCCATAGAACATATGTTCAAATTTTTGTAGATTTATTTGCAATAGGTTATGAGAAGTAATGAGAAGAAAATCAATTTTTTATTCATTTCAAAACGCAGAGGCAGTTTACGTGGTGTTGAGTGCATGTCCCTTGAACGATTTACCCCATTTTCAATACCAACCTGTGTGCATGAACTGTCAAAGCTTCTGCCACATTTGAAGACGATAGCTTCATTTTTGCATCCAGGCGAATTTTTATAACAGACATTGCACAGACAGAGGAACCTACATTGTTAAATCGATCTAGAATGTGATGCTGATCAAGAATATACATACCTTGGGGGCTCTCTGATGGTTGCTTCTGAACGTTGTAAATGTTTTGACAATATGAATATACCTCTCATCGTTCGATGATGGGTATAAAAAAGGAAAGAAAGAAAGAAATATTACTTGCATTATTTCAATTTGTTTGAAAATTTCAAAGACATTGAAGAAAAGCCAAAAAAAAAAAAACTGGCAAAATTATAAAGTCAGATGGAAAAAAATAATCCGAATAAATACAAAATTCCAGAAAAATCTCGTTGAAAATGATTTATTGACATCGTATGCTGCTGGTTAGAGATGTATTGTTTAAGAATAGTATGGAAAAAAAGAAACCTCTTCACTCTTGACCTAAATTGGAGAAAAACAAGAATATTCTTATACTTAAACTAAAATGAAATTCTTTTAGCATGCAATACTAGACTAAGCATTTTGAAATTGTGAAGCAAAATTAATCCTTTTTATCATTTTAAAGCGAGTATGTGTGTATGTGGATGTTTGTATGTATATATTTATTTGGCTTATTCTCTTCCTTTACCTAGTAAACTTCTTGCTCAACACGTCAATTGAATTTTCTTTAGATTTTCTAATTTTCATAGCCTGCTGTTCCATGGCAGCTTCTATTAAAAAAAAAAAGAAAAAAAAATAATAAACATAAACTAAACAATCATCACTTGTTTCTTTTCAAAATGACTGCACAATAAACTGATTATCAAGGCGTATACATAACATTGAATTCCCTTAGCTTATAACAAATATGTATCTACATATATATATATATATATATATATATATATATATATATATGTATATGTATATATACGCACCGGCTATCCATCCAAATGGTCATCAACAGTCTTTCTATGCTTTCTACGGTGTGTGTGCTGCTTTACGCTTTGTGTATTTGTATGGTGTTTTGCAGTAATACGTATAAATGAACACACGCCTGGAGAGTTCTTGTTTTATTTGTGCGACACACAAGTTGACACTGTGGTTTTTTCTTCGTTTTTTTCTTGTTTATAAGCAAATAAACTTAATTGTCTCCGAGTAAATGCAATGTCAGAGTAAATGACATTTAATACTTTGGTGCATTTGTGAGAAAAAAAAAAAAGAAAAGGATATGAATTTTGAAAATATTTTACGAAATCATGACAAGTAGTTTAAAATTTTTTTTTTTTTTTTAGGTATTTTTATGAAAAATATTCAAAATTGGTTGGCGTTCTAAACTAGAGTTTGCATATCTGACATATTAGGAATTGGTTTTTAACTTGGATTCCAATCCAATCTCTTCAAAATATATGTTAACAGGGATTGTATGGAGTGATGCACGTCTACTCTATTACTGTTAGTATATAAAATCTCTTTGACAAACTACTTTGAGTGTTTCTTCCATAGATGACTTGATATGATCTGAAGAATAATGTTCCATAAGGTTGTGCTGAGGGCATATTAAGAACATTTACAATCGGCAATTGCGGACAAAGATATCCTTGGCCGATTCGTGTCAACGAAGGGTTTTAAATTTTATATGCCCACACACGCGGCATGCTGCAGGCGATGCGAAGCAACGTTAGAGATTACATTAGTGGCATTTAATCAGTGATAAAGCGATGCGTGTTTGCTTTGTTATGATCGCACCGAAACTCGGTTGTAAGATTCCGTGGACGAGACTTACCAAAACAACAAAATACTTTAATAGATTATGGTAATCGATAAGAATACATGGAGCAATACATTAACGAATCTTACCCTCTGCGGGTCTGTTTGAAGAAATAACAAAACGGCCATCATGGTCAGTTTTACCCATAGCTGGTGGACGGATTTAATCAATAATCACGAAAAGTTGCTTTAATTCCTTGGGATTATTTCACCGTTTAAAATTTCATGTGTTTATATTGATTGATCCGAGAATCGAAAGGTAACAAAATGCCTTTTTTCCGACTCTTTAAAAATTTTAACAAAAACCGTCCTTGGAAGAAACAGAATTTGAACAAAATATTGTGCATTGGAAAAAAGTTATTCCGTTCTAACTCTTCTATTACCCATATCGGTGCTCAGAATCGTTTTGATTTAAAACGTCCCAAATTTCAAATTTTATTTAATCAAAATAGAAAATCAAAAAAAAAAACTCAAGAAAATTATTGGTTGCTCAGACTCGCTTTATTCAAAAAAATTTCGTTAAAAACGAATTGTATGCAAAATTGTATGCAGGTGTGTAGAACTTGCTACAGATCTGGTGGTATTATATGAATCTGCAAAAAGAAAAGCAACTAAAACAGTTTAGGCCGAATTCTGCACCTTACCGCCATCTTGTATACGATATGTAATTGAAAGACAGAACGAAAATCCTTTGTTTCGATACATCAGCTGTTGTAAGTCGCATCCTACATATCCCATAAATTCCAAGTCATAGCAATTGGCATAAAAAGCTAAAACTAATACCCAAAAAAGCTTTCTTCCGGCATCTGTGACCAAGTCTGCTTTACGAGTTCTATTTGTTTATAACGATGAAAAAAGAACTTCACTTTAAATTTTTTTTGGAGACGAAGTTTTTCTTAATAATAGTTGATAGTGAAGCCTTAGCTTGAACTAAAGAACTGAAATTGATTCCGCTGTTACCGCTTACTTAAAATATGTTTATATTTGTTATTTATTGATATTATTTATTATTATTTTTTCAATTTTTTATTTCATTTCGTTATTATAACGTATATATGTATATGTTTGTGGGGATTAGTAATAGTTTTACGCTTGATGGCAGCCCTGTTCGAATGTAAAAAAGTTGATAAGCCCGCAGAATGTTGGCGGACTTGAAATTAATTAATAAATTTGTTAAGTAAAAATTCGAGTTTCTTACCAAAAATAAATTGTCGTCGGCTGCAGAATATTTTATTACTCTTCGTGAGTATTCGTTGCGTCATTATTTTTGATTGACAACAAAACAACAACACCACATATATGTTATCTTATATTGAATTATATTACATATTGTATTACTAGTGACCATGAGTAGCCAATTATTTGCAAAGAATTCGTTTTGTCTTCAGTTCTGTACGGATCGTTCAAGGCAGTGTTCGGTAAGGCAGCTTGTGTAGAAAATATTCTATTTTTTACAATCTTCTAATGAAATGCCTGCATGCTCCTCTTTCGGGCAACATATTCGTCATTGGATACTATTTCATTTCTTTGCGGGATTTAATGCAACGGTAAAAACAAGAAAAATTTGTGATGCTTATGGGCATGTATTGAATGTGGACAAGTGTTAACGTTGGCTCATAATGACTATGATCACTCTGAAAGACCACGAGGTGGACGACCACATAAACTTGATAACGACGTCTTAAAATCTCTAATGGAAGCTGGTACAAAGTTAGATATACAAACGTATAACTGTACAACATCTATACAAAGACATCTACACAAAATTGGAATGCCATATAGTACCTGGGACAAGACTAAGAATATTCTTGAATAAATTTCCACTACACTTGTCTATTCCAGATTTAGTGGAGATCTAGTTCTTAGTAGAATCGTGAGCGGGTAACGTAAGCAATGGCTTTCCGCAAACTGAATCGCAATGCCCACTCCTAAACCTAGCTTATCAAGAAAGCGCCATGAGCCATATTTTGGTTTCCGAACCCTGGCTTTTTAAAAGAGTGGGATTGAAAATTTGCAGGAAAAATGGCAAATTCTATGTCGAATGTGACAACTCGTATGTTCTTTGTTGCCAACACGCAGTTTCACAATTTGTCGTTCACTCCATTCAAACTAGCGAACTACAGTGGCTATTAAACTCAAACTGTAGACTCAGATTTGATAATAAAGTACTTCTTTACAATTATGAAGCTATTACGCAGTTAATACATAACTTAGTTATGGGAAAAAGCTTGTGCTTGCAACGCCAGTCGCGAAAAAGGCAATCAAAGATTTGCATTGGTTCATAAACAATGTCACAAACTCACACTCAAGGATTTCAATATTCCAGTTACATCCGAATTGCGCGTTTTCGCTGGCCATCATCAACGGAGAAACATGCTCATCGGGAACGGATAACCACTACAGGCTTAATACATTGAAAGTCTAATTGAATTAAGGCGATCTGCACTGGCAATCACTTCTGAACTTAAGTTAGATATAAGATTTTAATATTTATTGTAAATCCCGTTAATAGGAAGATTCAATAAATAAATGATTACAAAACAAAAAGAAAGAAAGATGTACATATTTCATGTCTGCGTTTTCTTTATATATGCTATGGAAATAAATCGCCAAATCTAAAACATTCACTGTGCTCTGGGTACAATTATAATTAAGTGTTTGCAGGTAGTATTGCTTTACTTACCAAAAGGGGTGAAGATTATTTCGTATTCGATTAATTTAACACTGCTCCGACGCGGCGAATATGCTTGTATTACGCTGTCATTGGCTAATGTATTTTAAAAGCATTTTCGCTTACTATAGCTTCCGTAATGCGTTTCGAGTTCTTCAAGTCTTCATTTTTTTAGGCTAACTAAGAAAATTTATGAATCGCCAGCAAAATACTATATAAGCCGAATCGAAGGCATAATTGATTTTGCTGATAACTGACATAAGCCCCCATAAGTATGCTACGGTGAAGTTCTTCCAGTTGAACTTTGCCAACATGTCTGTAAATAAAACTTTGAATTTTATCTAAAATCTATAGTGAATTCCATTCATACAAATTGTGCACAATGTGTGCGTGTAAGTATGTTTTCGTGTATACACACCCCCCATCACAGCCTTGGACAACAACGTACGACAATTTATGATAACACATACACTTACCATTGACTTTAACTAACTCATTATAGTTTGACATATTTGTAATTACTGTATAACATTGTTTCTTGTTATTAGATTTGTTGCCTGGTCGGTCTGTCTTCTTCCATTGTTATTCTTGTTGTTGTCGTTGCTGTTGTTGCTGTTGTTGCTGTTGTTGCTGTTGTCTATTTATACTTATGTTGTGGTTTTCGTGAGACGATTTCAATTGCAGAAATATTCCAAATAAATAAATAAATAAATAAATAAATAAATAAATACAAAAAAAAGAGGAAAACATTTCCTTATTATTATTATTATTATTATTATATATATATTTTTTTTGTGCTTTCTACATTGACAGTCTGCCGTAATGCCATTGAGGAAAAACTAAGCTTGATGCAGCAGCGGTAGAAAACAAGAAAGCATATGACCTTTTACTAATTGACCGTAAATAAGTTTTCGTATGTGCACAAAATGTATACGAAATGTTTAGATCTAATTTTCGATTTCTGTTGGCAATGTGAGCTGTGCGATTGCTCTACTATGTGTGCTCGGTAAGTGTATGTTTGTGTGTGTGCGCGCTGGTGAAATCCGCAGAATGGCATGCAGGAACGTTGAATGAAAAACCGCTCAACATAAAACAGTCGCAATTTAAAATTATGGCTTTTAGTAAATTTTCATAGTTTTTGCCTTTTACTCAGTATTAAACTTAAACGTTCAGCCATGTTTAATAAGAGTAAATGGCGTTTATGTGTAGTGCTGTGTGCAAGCCCAAGAAGAGCAAGCGAGCGCGGGCTAACTGAACGGAATGAAACGAAGCGAAAAGTTATGTACGCGTTCTTCTGTATTTTTGTGTGTTTGTGTGCGTACATATATATGTATGCGTATGTAACTGTTCATATTTGTGTGTATGTGCCTGTGCCGAGTTGGCCGTTATTCGTACAACTATTGAAAATTGTTCATGTTTACTTGGCCGCCCAAATGCTGTAGAAATGTTACTCTTGTATACGTATATGTACATGTAGATGTGCATTATTAGCAGCACAGTTGCAACCCAAAAACTTGTACAACAGAGCCAATTGTGTTTTGTGAAATTGAAAAAAAAAAATAAAAGAAGAAATCAACAACTGAAATACATTAATATATAAAATATTTCTCTTGTCGACGAATTCTTATATCACTATATGCAACAACGGGGCGTTAACTAAGTTCTTCGCAAACTTTTGCCATATATGTCTTTAGAAGAATAAGAAGAAGAAGAAGAAGAAGAAGTACTATTAAGTCCACTAAAGATTCTCATTTCAAATAACACAAAAGAGATGCCCAGCCCTATCAAATTAGCTCCGCAACAATAGTCCTACGTTCAAAATCAATATTTATTCAAGTCAACTCATTCGTCATTTCATTTCGTATGACCGTTTTGCACCAACAAGAAAGAGGCGATTTTATAAAGGATGTCTCCACACGTCAACAGCTCAAGATTTTAATGCGGTGGAATTTCTAAACACGTGTATATACATGTGTGTACAATATACGTATACTTATATACGTATACACGTATGTTTCTTATATCTATCTTATTTTTTTATAAGTCAGGCGATGTGTTAGCGACGGTAATTATGCATACATATACGTACCTTGAAAAGGACTCTTTCACCCAGTGTTGCATATCAAATTTGAAGTTTTTAAACTGATTCCTATATGTCACCGAAAAGAGCAAACGTCAAGAAATGACTATATATTATTATTATATCGATTTTCTGTTGAAACATCATAGAGATACATCGGGATTCACTTTATCGCCTTGTAGACTTCATACTGCCGTTGTCAATATATTTTGCAATTTTCCTTCTCAAGGCGAACGAATTTCAGTTATGACATGATAGAGAATTGAATTTTTAGTTCTCATAGGTTTGCCTATGAGAGAATTTCGCGGAGAAGAATTATGTTAAATTACAAAACAATTTACATCACACTAAGCAAAGCTGCTGTAAATTCCTTTTTTTTTTTTTTTTTTTTTTTTTTTTTTAGTAACCTTTTAACTTCGACATTAGAGACTTTGGATTTTCTATACTAGAAGGGAAAAAATTGGTTTTCCAATCATCTTTGAATGCAGCGTGCTTCTGAATTCGTTGTGGAAATGTTATTTCTTTAATTTGTACATTTTCCTTATATTTTTTATTTATTTTTTTTTTCGCAATTGAGCTGCTAAGGGCTTTATTGGTTTGCAACATTAAAATTATAGCTGCACTCTGGCGTTTTTTTCCTTTTCTTTTCATTTTCGTTCTTGCTATCCCAGGATTTTCTAATTTCATTCCCCCTCTCCCCCCCACCACCGCCCCTTTTTTTATAGTTTAAATCTTTCGAAGGCATTAAATTTATTTATGAGTCAAGCTAAGAGTTTTATATTTTAATAAAAAAGGATAAACAAATAAAAAAGTTTAAATGAAAGGAACTCATAAAACTGAAGAAAATAAACACAAAGCCGCCCATAAGATACACTGGATTCATTCATACTTCATTCTATGTTTATGTGATATCATCGATAGGTATTAGTAGAAGTTTTACAACTCAACTTGTCACTTCCGACTTTACTTAATAATCAAATGTAGTTTTAAAATACTTGGTTAAAAAACCCTTTTCCTAATGAAGTGCATTAAGACAAGCAAGTCAATAGAAGCATACATATATGTATATACAAGACTATCAGAATTTTTCGGAAGAAAAGATATACGTATTGAAATTCGCATCTTTTTTCCTTTCTACTCCAGGTGCTATGTTCAGACAGCAAATGATTCACTTATGCACTTTCCTTGATAAACTTATTTTCAAGATTGCAGAACGCAGCCATTTGATCAATGATTGGAGAAACATTGAAATTTTATTAATTAATTTATTTATTTGTGTTCAAAAAATTAATTTTCCGAATATGTTTTCTGCTGTGTTGATGGGACGATGGAGAAAGCGGAAAAAGCAATTAGTCATTTCCGTAGAGGTATTCGTAGCCATTACGACTTTGATACGGTACAGGCATCGCTAATTAGAAGTAAAATGAAAACCTATTCACAACTGAATCTTGAAATCTTAGACGCAACGCGTCTTTCTCCATTGCTTTGAAATTTTACCTACAATTCTTTTAATGATCCTATAGCCGACAAATAACAAAATGAAACCAAATTCAACTCTATGCCGCCCCCTTTAAATCAATTTTTCAAAAATATTCGCACGATAACGTGACGTAAGCACTCACCTATTAATAAAGCCCTACGATGTAATTTTCGGCGAATACAAGTTCTTCTCTATTAAGCCGGTGTAAGTCTTTCAATGTTTCGAAATAAAGGTCCAAGAAAACAATCATATAATGCGGCAGCCTCCCGTTCCTTCGCCAGCATCATATGCACAAGAATTTCAACTGATATGATTTACAAAGCAATTCGACATGCAATCGTACTTGGTATTAAATTTAACAAGTGCAACTCGCATACCCACCACTATGTTTTTCGCATTCTATCGTCCAAGTTCGTTTATTTGGTAAGGAGTAGAGTGCTTCGTAAAGTAAATTCGAACTTTTATAATTTCCAAGGAACGAGTAGAAATCCAAAACTTTTTGTTAAAAAAAAAATAGAGTTGTGTTCAGTTTTTGCTCCACTGCGCACTTCCGCTTCCCATCGATTTGGCCTATTTTTAATACCAACCTGCGACCGGAAACTTCCTATGTTTCTGCCAACTTTGAAGTCGATATCTTAATTTTTGCGACCAGGAGAGTGCGAACAATACACACAACACAGACGCACAGACGGACGGACATGGCTAAATCAATTTGAAATTTCACGCTGATCAAAAATATATATACTTTATAGGGTCTCTCTCTCCCCCCTATAGTGGTGGGCGTAAAAATAATCTAAGCAGAGTCTACTATCTATTCATACATAGTCACGATTTCGAAGATTGTGGAAATTTAGGATAGGACTGGGAGTTACAAATCGCAGTCACAATGTAGAAATTAGTGAAATAACTTCCGATTGCTTTGTAGCGGCGAGCTTAATAGATTTCTTTGTGCTTTGTTTTGTGTCTTACTTTAGTTATTTATGTTATTTATAGCCTTCTGCTCTACTTTATATCGAACCCATAGAATGTGTAACAAGATTAGTTGTTTTCCCTATCATGAAAGGAGACTTAATAGGGGAAAATCGTGGTACGAGAAACAACAAAGTAAATCAATTCCAATTTGTTGTATTTAGAAAATGGTTGGAAAATTAATGAATTCACGGATCTCATCAATGAGGATGTTAAGAGCGAAGCTTATTGAAATGAAATTGAAAAAGTCGGCTCAAGGATTAATTAGTTAAATTAGTTAAATTAAAAGTTGGTGAATATCTCGAAGCTGTTCATGGATTGTATGATCATTAGCGTTAAGATTTTATTTCCTCTTTATGCCTTACAATTGTTTCCTATTCGCTCGCGGTTATGGCCTTGTTGCAACCTAAGGACTTTTGCAGTTAATATTGTTTCTAAGCATAGCTTTCAACTTTATTTCCCCCTCATTAAATTTCATTTTCTGTTTTTGACATTTTAATATATTAAGGTTGTTTTTTCTTAATTCTTCGTTTCTTTTCTTTTCTTTTTTATTTCTACAACAGGAAGATAATTATCATTGCAATATGCGTTAACAAAAGAATTTTTAAATACGTTTATAAAATGAAAATTAATTAAAATTCAAATTTAATTCACCGAAAAATTTATTTCTTTTTTCTTTTTGTTGGGAATTTGTTTTTTCTTTTTAGTTTCGTTGCTTCTATTTTTTAATGTTTGTTTTTCCCCCTTCTTTTTTTATCTTTTTCTTTTTATATTTTTTACTTTTTTTATTTTTTTATTTTTTTATTTTTTTTTTTAAAGAACATTTATTTATATAAAAATATTTTTATGATTCATTGTCCTTGCCAAACAATGAAAAATGCATTTAAATGCGAGAACACTTACACGCTTACACACACACAATCAAAACCGAAACGCACCAACATTCATTCACTGTTTTATACTCGGTTTCGCGCATATAAAAATATCTACATAATTATTATATTTCAGCGCCTATTGTTTTATAGAAGGAGTGGAAATGAACAGACAAAGAGAATAGGTGTGCTATGGAGGGATGCGGGCACTATTACGCTTATTTAAATGCCCGTCCTTTGTTTCATATTCAATTCTGTGAAACACAAAGGCACATGAATTCACATGTATACATTCCTATATACTTGCATGCGTATATATCCATATGTGAATGAATGAGGAAAACGACATTTTTCCTTTTAGTTTTGGTGAATTGTGCGTAAAAAAAAAAAAAAAAACAATGAAATTAAGAAAAAAAAAACTACTTCGGTTTCTGCAGCACATTTGTTCGTTCTTAAGAAAAAAGAAAAGACTCTAATGATAGATAGTCTGAAGTGAATGATATAAAAAATATTTTTGTTATTACATTTCTATAAAGTAAACAAGAACTTATTATCTCAATTTTGATACCTCAATCCATAAAGGCTAAGCATATGCTAGCTTTGTAATGGGTATGGAGATGCTTTAAGTGCGTATGTGCTCTCTTCGTGACAGAAACAATGAGACTCTTGCTTGGGTCGTGAAATATTTCTTTCTATCTACGAATGGAATAATAATCGATTTGTTAACTGCGTGCATCTAAGAACTTAATGCGGCAGATCTATACAATGATTTTGTTAGTTTCCGATTGTGATATGCCGCGAGAAACACAAAATAATTTGGGGCCAATTTTACTTTTCTAGACATAATTTCAACGCTATGATCAATCTTGCTAGCCGTGGTTTATGCGGCTCTTTGTATACTTTGCAACCGTACAACAAATCTAGTATACGTTCTATAGTAAGTATACCTAAGTAGAAACTCTATAGCGGGTCACCATTAAATGATTTACAGCAAGTCGCTTAACGCTGTTATTCACATAACAACTTTTTGATATAAGACATTATATGGGATGTGGTTGAAAAAGCGAGCCAATCAGTGCCATTTCTAAAAGTGTTCGTCGTTGAGTTAAAAGACGTCGGTTTATAGAGTTTCATGAAAATATCTCTGGAAAGTTGCAACCTATGAGTTGAACACAAGGATGCACGGGCTTGCATCGGACAGACAAACGAACAGATCGACAAGCTGAGATGCAGAAAGAATCGAAAAGCGATTCTGAATTGATCGGTATAATAAAGGATGGCTCTGTCCCAAGTCCTTCTGAATGTTGCATATGTCCGTACAAACTCAATGTACCTTTGCATCACAGGTGGAGAAGCGTACAAAAAAAAAAAAAGATGCATAATAATTTAGTACATAAAAGTATAAGTAAAATATTAAAAGTTTCTAATAAGGTCTATATATATCAAATTTCAACTCAAATAGAGTTGCATATGCGTTCTTTTCTGGTATTCCAGACAAAGTGGTAAAGAGCGAAGTATCAGAATTTGACGCTCTAAACCTCTCGCCCTTTCTTCTTACCCTTAGATTTGTACCATGACCGTTAAGTACGAAGTAAGAAGTCGATCTCGACTACATTATCCATTTGTTCTCTTCTCATCCGGAATGATCTCATATAATAAACGTCATTTGTATAGATTCTTCGATCCGATGATATGTAAAAAATATGTACGATTTGTCTAGTGTGAAAGAAAGAGCATTGAATTAGTAGTAGGCGGCCACATACGATCCATTGGTTTGAACAATAGTACAGTATTCGACAAAGTATTCGACAAAGATTAGACACTATAGCGTTGTGTGTGCTGTTCGTAGGGCTCTGCGAGCAGGTCAACTGTGGCGAGGAAATTTTTTCATGTTTCTGAATATTTATTTACGAGTAAACAGCTTGTTTTGAAAAATGTTTGGAATCAGCAGGGATTGCTACTTTGCGCTTAAGTGCCCGATATCAGTCTTTTGCAAAAATTTCTTTTTTCGATAGAGTTAATGTTGCTTTTACGTTTCAAATTCGTATGTGCTTTTAATTTGCCCAAGCTCGTTAAATGTATATTTTGTTATATAAATGAATTTCCTGCAGGAATCTGTATTTGCACAGATTTCGTATCAATTCAATTTCCGGCTTACACACAAAAAAAAAAAAAAAGAAGAAAAATGAGAAAAAATAAAATAAAACGAAGCGTGCAATTTATTTATTTTTTAATTTATTTTTAAATACGGCTAATGATGCAGACGTATTTTTCGTGGCGTTAATGCCAGAGCAACGAACGTATATATATATATTTATATAGAATAAGAGTACAAGAAAGAAATGGTACGGCTCAAGCCGAACCTTTTGACATTCATCACTGGCAGCTTTCAATTAATTTTGCACACATGTTTTTTCGAGCAAATAAATAATTTTACAGTAAGCGTAGTATATTTCGTAAGCGTAAGCCTATTATTGCACATTTATGGTTAAAACGATTCTGTTGTTTAGGATATGTAAGCGTTAAGGTGTCTTCGAGCGAAAGTAGAATTTCGCTGGATTTTTTTTTATGTGTTCCGCAAGTATTTCACAAATCAATTGCGATCTCTACCTATACTCCCTTTGAAGACGAATATTGAATGTTCAGCAGTTGAGTTTTAAGCTTATGTTAACTAAAGTTTAGTTTATAGCAATAAATAATCGGTTATTAACTAAAAGAGGTTTGCATAAAATTTCAATGAAGCAGTGAATGATTTTTTTCCTATCATTTTATTTTAGCCGTTTCACGGGGTCAGACGGAAGGGTAAGCACAATTGAATCATCGATGACCTGCTGATTGCTGTTGCAAACGTTTCAGTAAAATTATTCCGTAGCGTTGGGTTATAGAAGAGCATAAAAAAATTTATTTAAATTAATTATCGTCAATACAACTTATGATTAAATGCTATTTAACGATAACATTGCTCGCATTTGTCATACACGGCAATAAATTATTTTAATTAAATCCTATTAAAAATTTTTATGAAAAATTTAATAATAACAAATTACAAAAGTTTATGTAAGTACATGTATGTATGTAAAAGAAACATACGTACTTTTCGCTGCTCTCATCTGTTAGCGTAAACATGTTAAGTTCAACAGATAATTTGCAAACAACATTGGAAGCTATCGAAAGACTCGAAGGCCAAATATAAAGGAAAATGGTAAATTGTATGAAAAATATTAAGCCTTTTGAATGAATTAAGATGACAGTGTCAACTTAATCTTATGGAAAAATAATATTGGGCGACCACCATTCTATTCGAGGGCTCTTCTTTCTTCCTCCAGAAGCAGCAGCAAAGCTCTAGTCTCGTTGATATAAATTTTCGTTATATTGTACTTAAGCATAAGTCGGGGTCTTCCCAAGAGACTCCTGCAATGTTTGCATCTTCTTCTCAATCCCTTATGCATTGTTAAAAATTCATGTGCTTTCCATATTGACGACAGCAGATGACCTCATCTGTGTTAACGATATTCGGGCGAAATGTTCTAATGAACTATCGTTGCAATGATTAGTGGTCTGATAGTACTTGAATTAAATTTCTTAAGTGCAACTTTTTAAAGTAATTTTTTCGGATAATTCTCTCCCCAGAACTTAAATTAGCACGAATTTTTTTTGCCATTTTTTTTTTTTTTTTTTTTGCTTTTCACTTAACAACGCAATCTTTTATGTACGAGTAAAAAAATCAAATAATCTTTATGCATCTCTTACTTTCAAACATTAGCTTGCAGATGCCGTTCCGCTTGAACGGGCTCATATATCGCCAACATTTGGAAAAGCCAAACTATCTTTTAAGTGAAGTAAAAAAGCTTCAAGTTTTTCAAGATTATCTTATAAATTAGCTGAGTCAGCCTCGTGTACTGCACCAATTTCACCGATTATAAGCCAAAATTACGGTTATCTATCTAATAAATTCATGTGCATTTGTCATATTTATCATATTTAGTTACAAATTCTATGCACATAATTATATATATATATCGATGTATATATATCTATATATGTATATTATAAACATGTGTATATAAATGATAATGTATTACAAACATTTACAATAAATAAGTAAAAGTTATTATAGAGAATACAAGTGGCATTTTTTGTCGCACTCTATATAAATGTCATAGTGCAATGCAATTCTCGCTTGAGAGTTGACTTCAAATTTGTATAACAGTTTAAATGATGCCAAGTTTTTCCTTTACGAATGAAAACAATTATGCCAATAGTCAACAAATTATTATCATTCTACTCTATTCTATTCTGAAATGAAAGACCGGCAGAAAAATTGAAAATTTATAGAAGATAAGAAAAAGACAACGCATGGAAACAAAACTTCGAACAGATAGAGAAAAATTTGTTTACGTGAAAAATATTTAAATTAAAAAAAATTATTTAATGAATTTTTTTTTACTAAGAAAATCAGTATTTTCCTTACATTAGTTCCAATTTAAAAGAATCACATGTTTGACGACAGTGACGCCAAGCTACAAACGCTGACTTTACATGAATTCTGTGTAGATTTTGTCGAATTTTTAATACGAATTCTATACAGAGTGGGACAAAAACTTCACAACTATAAATGAAATGTGGACCGGCTGATTTGATATTGTGCACTGTTTACGATAGAATTGAAAAGAGAGATGAGTTTTCAAATTTCGTGAGCGACGTATTTTTTTTTTTTTTTTTTTTTTGTTATATTGGTACACATGTTCCCAACATTGTTGGCATATATGTGGACATTGTTCGGCATTTTGCATTTTTAGTTTGTTTTTGACAGACATAACGGTTAGACAGGTTTTGGTGTGCTTGGCGATTTTAAGCTATCGAAGAAAGTAGATCAAGGAATCTGGATTAAAATTTGTGTGAGAAATAAAGTGAAAGCCTCCAATTGACTTAAAACGTTGCTTGTGGCATTTGACGGACGAGTCTACGTTGGGCAAAAAAAAAAAAAAAAAACAAATGTGTATAAGTGGCACAAGCTCTTCACGTAAGGCCGAAAACATGGTAGTGATGATGCCCGCCCTTAACGCTCCAGCAGCTCAGCAAGCGTTTAAAACGTTGAAGCAGTGGCGAAAATTGTTCTGCAGAATCGTCGCTATGCATTTTTTTCGTATCTTTAGGGGCACGAAACACATCCCAGCGAATTTCGCTCCGAAATTTCCAAATATCGACCGCAATCTTTGTAATTTTTTGACCAAAAACAACATCGCAAACACGTTTCAGTCATCGTATTCACCCGAATTGCCCTCCTGCGACATTTCGCTGTACCCACAACTGAAAAGCCCAAGAAAGGGTGGAACACCTCAAAGCTATACTAAAAAAGTGCATACCAGAGGTGCTTCGAAAAGATGTTATATCTAAGGGGAAAAAGCAGCAGTTATTCGTGAACAAATAAATAATTTTTCAGAAAAATACAAGGTCACTCCTATTTTTGAGCACATCCCGTATGTTGTACGTTCGCAATTGGAACTCTCTTAGTCATAGTAAACTTTACATTATTATTCTATTGATTTCACTTTGAAAAAATATTGGGATTGAAAACATTTTTATCCGATTTAGCGGAATACGAAACTTCAATCCAAATTCCGCAAAAATAAACCGTGCCCGGTCATTCTATACATGTGAAAATTTCATTAGCAAAAAAAAAAACGCTTCTACGCTTCTGTAGTTCCCCAAGTTCGTTCGCATGCGAGCTACTGTGCTGCCAAAGAGCACTCGATTAAATAAGAATTTGTTAAGTCGAAGCTTTATCAATCCTTTCGATATATGCCAGAAACTCCTACACGGTACCTTTTACTTTGGAGTGCTATGAGATAATTTGTGCAGTGGTTTAATGTGTCTGTATGACGTGTAGATGAAGCAAAGATCCATTTACTTCATATGTCGATGGTGTATTGTGCAACATGTATTGTATATATAGCGGATGACATGTACAAAACTCTATACGCACACATATGCACATAATTTATATATATATAGATTGCAGATACAGATAGACTGATCACAATTGTGTACATAAACTTTATAGGGGTTTTATAGCGTATTTCTATGTATTGCAAACTTTTGGAAGATCTCTTGCATGCTTTTTAAAAATTAATTTGCTACAAGCAAATGGTTCTTCTAAGCTTTCCCATTAAGGATTTTCTTAATTGCGATTAAAGTTACTTATGAGCTAAACCCAACTTTTATAGGCTCACATCCGTCGAGTAGGAATATTTTCGGTTATATTGAGCAAAAAAGCTCCGACTACACAACACGAAATATGAAGTGATATCATTAAGTCGTTAAGTCCCGTTGGTTCGTAAAGGCAATTTGCTTGAATCTGAGTCTTGTCATCAACGCAAATATGTCGGCCAATTTTTATCATATCGATTACGTCTGTCCGGCCAAGTAATTTCATGTTTACATATTTAATCGGATGAATTGACTTAACGTACAAAAATTAAGCTACTATTGTCACGCATCCATGCTGATGCAAATACTCATTTTGTGCCTGATATCTTCGCATATGGAGACAGAATGTTTCATCCGTCTGTTGTATTTGTCATTTTTTACTCACATACATTTATTGTTACTATACTCCAATAAAACATCAATTGATTGTTTTTGGCAATATTACAATTGTTTTAATGTAAAAATGTTCATACGACAAGAAAATCGCGCACAAACACTTGCACGCATTCACACGCCTAAGAATGAAAAATATTTAGTTCTTGTCGTTGTTTATACAATTTGTGTTATATAGTTGTTTTTATTTTTATTTTTATTTCTATTTTTTTTTTTTTCGTTTTTTTGAGAATTTCTTTCTTCCTCTTAGTTGCAGTAACGTTACGTTTTCCACTATTTACTTTGAGTTTGGGCTGTTGTTGATTGCTTGTTTATTTATTTTTTGCATGCATGTGCGTGTACACTTGCTTCTTTATTTGCATGTAATTGTTATTATCTTTTTATTTTTGCCATTATTTGTTGTTGCTATTATTATTATTATATTATCTTTTATTTTTTTTGCTTTTATTTGAACAATTTAATGCTTTTTCCGCTTCTCCTTATGTGCTTTAGGTGTACTTTTTAATAACACAGGCACACACACACACACACGCACTATACGTAGCAGTAATATGCGATATGTAAAGTAAAGACATAAATGTTGAAAATTTTTGGCAACACTTGCGTGTTATTTAATTCAAACCTAACGAATTTCATTGTTACTGTGTTCTTATTGCTGCTACTGTTACACGAACGAATGAACTTGCTTGACATAGCATGCTAGTTACATCGTTTTATTTGCAACAAAAAAATATTTTTCAGAGGGGCGCATCCACAAAACTGTAAATAACCACCTGTCTGTTCATCCGTCCAGCTATATGAGTATATTTTAAAATAGTTGAAACCTTACTTAAATACTTGTATTAGTCTAAGATTCAAAAGTAACGCTTCATGTTGCTGTGGAACTGTGAAAGCATAAACCATAGTGTATAAAAATAAAACACACACAGAAAGACATAAGAAATCCAATTAGAATTTATCCCTATCTCTCCCGATAACGAAGTCTAAAATTAAATTTTGGTTCACTCTAGTCATTTTAGCCTATATCTAAGCGAAGGTTTTCTTTTATAATAACATAAAATGTGTCTCATAAATAAATTCTTGATATTCTCAACCCTTCCGCCGCACGTCTCCTGCTTGTCTGTCGACTCGTTCCTTCGTCCGCCTGCCTAATATAATATAGAAAGAGGTATAGAGAGGGAAGACTAAAGAGCTGATACTCCTATTTCTTCCATAAAATCACTACAATAACAGTCCCGACTGGCTAAATGAACACTAATGGCGTAGACTAGTGGAGGATAATCCCAATTAATCGTGCGGTGATTACAATATCTTTCCGTTTACTATAGAATATCTCATCTATAGCTGGTTTCCATAATTCGTCTTAACTTCTCCATTATTTACAGATTAGTTTTATCTTGAAGTAGTCAACTGTCGTGCGGAGAGCTTCAATTGAATAATGAAATTTATCGCAGAAGTGTAGAAGAAAGGAAAATTCCGATTATGTTGCCAAAAATATTGAATTGTTCACAATATACTAAAATCAGCCCTTTTTGCTTGCTGGCTCGATGTGCTCCTAAAGCAAATTTAATAGAGTATTAAAAGATAGATCTAAACCGTGTCAAAGCCCCTCACCGGCGTACTTTTACGTAGTTTAAAAATATTGTACGCTGTTAATAAAAGTTAATAATTTAATGTACGGGTGTCGTTGATTCATGACAAGGTCATATTCTTCATGATTACAACTTTTTCGTCGTCATACGTCGCATATACTACTTAAACGATGTTGGCTATTAGATTATGCACGCTTAAAGTTCGAACCAAGTTTGTTCCTTTTTTGTTCCCTGGCTGCGTTACTAGCCTTCTGCCCATTCATATACAAACACAAGTGGGCACGTAATTTTTTACAGCGAGCCGACGCTCACATATGAACAACTGACAAGTTGTGTACGCTCCATATAGATGACAATACATTTGCGAATATAAGTGAACAACTGCTTCCCCAAAAACGAATAATAATAACTAGACAACTAAATGTCTGCGTATAAATATAATACAGCAACTAATTGTTGTATGTTTCTCACATAAATGGCAATACCTAGGCTTATATAACTGAGCAAATGATTTGCCCAGGTAAGAATATATTCGGACAATAATATGCCTCTGTTACAAATGTAACTAAGCAAATAATTGCTAATACATCATAGTGTCATAGAATGAGTGGAATAGCTTTGGTAAACACATGATTAATAAATGGATATTAGACATCTTGAATTCCAAGTTTATTATCATTGAGTTAGCAGAGATGCCACAGACTCTTATGGCAATCAGCGGTTGCCCTCTGGCTCTCTCTCTCTCTCTCCGTCTCTTCTAACTTAGACTGTGGTCATGGAAGGTAATGTGATGACAAAATTTAATGATAAAATTAAATGATTTGGAATACAACAAAACAGTTCACGCTACTACAAACGATTGAATATCAATCCGCAAAGAAACTATTCCGGCTTACTTTTTTAGAAGGCGAAAGTTAATATTCAATAACATTTTAAATAAAGTTGCACTCACCTAATCAGAAGAGGGAAAATAGTTGGGTATCAAATTTGAAAAAGTCCCAAAAAGTCCTATGGAATCCTCGTGTAAAACATTTGACTGAAAAAGCGACTAAAGTTGTCTTTAACCGTCAACGCCTCTTTGGTTAGACAGCATAAAACGCACTAGAGCACCCCTAGTCAAAGAAAGTCGTACGATTCGTCAGAGTCTTAGCGAACTAGCAGCTTAGCCGAGTACAATAAATCTTTCAGATGGCAATACGCACCCTTTACAATGCACTGCACCTACAATGCAAATAACTGCTTGCTTGCGCGGTTAGTTTAGTTTAATCGGCATCGTCTGTTCAGGTGTATTTGTTTAATTGCAATAACGTCGCTGCATAAAGACAAAAAAACTCAGCGGATTTGCAGTTTTTTTTTTTACTTGCAAAGCAAAAGCGGTTTTAACAAGAAAACGGATTAGTGTAAAATCATTCACAATTCAGTGAAGGGGATGAATAAGTTGCGGTTTTGTTAAAATTATTGCACAATTTATCCGTCGCAGGTTTGATTGAGTAATGATTTCCAGAGTATATTTTTTATTATATGATATCTTAACTTTTCTTTTATATAAGAAAAAGAAGAAGAAGGAGAGTTCGAAAAATTCCAATTTTAGGTAAGATGAAATCTATCAAATTTTAAATTTCAATCATTATCTCTTGAAATCTGAATGATATGTAGTCCTCATCAATATGTATACATATATGTGCAGAGATACCAATACTTTTAGTCTTTTGAGACTTAAACTTTGGATAGAAAAACTATATCATATGTGTTCGTAATGATATATATAATAGTGCATATATATATATAAATAAATTTAACACATATGGACGCGTTTACTATTTCATATACACAACGGTGCATACATATGGATTTATGAAAATCTGTCGATATAAAATTGTTATTGTCAATATATGTGTTGTGTGCACGGCGCTTGACATTTGCTCACGTGTGTGTATTTGTCATTGAATATGTATGGATGCATATACGATTGCTTGTGTATGCGCATCGTTGAAATTGTCAATTGTATGGCATTGTCATAAATCACTATGTTAAAAACAACTGTTACAATCAATACATAGATAGATACGTATATACACATGATATATTTATATATATTTACATTTGCTACCCACACAGATTTACATCATTTTGTTCGATTTTATTTTCTATGGCTATTTTTTTTCTTTCACATTTTTGATACTTCAGCAAAAAACATTTGAAGGTGCACTCATTTTATCGTCGAGTTCGTAACAGTTCAAAATCTTATATTATTATTATTTCAGATTATATAGATTTTAACGAACGTAAGCTTTTCCTTCTTCGGCTGCCGACATGTTGCTTAAGCTCCAAAAGTCGTGAAATGAAAGATGACCGTTCGACAAGGGTTAAAATACGTCTGAAAATAATCTTGAATTAGTTACAAAATTGAATAAATTTTTGGAAAAACTTTCAAAATTTCGAAATATTGCTATTATATATTTTCAATTTATTACGAATTTACTTATTTTCAAAATTAACAACAATTACTTAAGCATATTGGTGTCACTTGAACTAAGAAATTGCTCCTCTTGCAGTGATGTATATTTAAAGTTCGCCTTAAGTGAAAACCAATTTTTCAGATTAATTTTTCTTCTTTTGCTTTATTCATTTGCGCTTGAAGTGTTACTAAATCAATCAGTTCGTTTGTAAGAAAAAGGATATATTATAGTTATAAGAGATCCTTGTTCATTTTGGCCGATTATCCTTGTTATCCTTACAGTAGTAAGGTGGATATCTCCTCTGTACATTTGGCAAATACGCTGGTAATTAAAAGAAATATAAAATGCTTCCTATATATATACATATACAAGATTCATACATCATGGTTGGCTATACTTTTACTCTTTAACTAATTATTGCGAAGACGAGCAAAATGAAGCGAATTTGTTTCAGTCAAGCGATGGGTATACGATATTCGCCTTCAGGTGTAGGTAGCATTTTCGGTTAGATTGTTTTTGCTTTTGAAAACAGTCGGAAGTTTAACATTACTTGTGCACTTAGTTGCAGACAAAATATTGTATAAAATGTCAATGGATTGAAGGAGCAAAAAAGGAACACAAATGGTCAACGCCAACATTCTAGCGTATAATTTTTGCAACTGTTGTTCATACTTTGATGTAACTTATGTATAAATTACATAAATACGTGTCTATGTCTATGTTTTGCAACTGATATCAACACCTTTTAGTAAATTTTAAAAAAAAACAAAGAAAAAAAAAACAACAACAACAACAACAACAACAACAACAATTATAATAACAGCAATTTAATTCTTTATTTATTTGCTTTTATTTTTATACACAGAAACGATACACATTTATATTTTTCTCGTTTCGACTGCTTTTCGCGTGTGCTCTGTTTTTGTTTTCCCAAAAACTTAATAAATTTAGTTATAATTTGACCCTAATTACCCTTTAATGGTCTTTCAAAGTTTTGTAACTCTGTGTCGCTATATTTGTATTTTTCGTCTTTTCTCTTACTTTTTTCCTCTTTTTTTTTCGTCTTAATTTAATTTAAATGTTTTTTCTCTTTACGATATTATCGTGGAAAACACATTAACAGATGTAAAAGAATTTTTTGCAGTTAATTAGTCGTAGTATGCATTTCAAAAAAAAAAAAAAAAAAAAAAGGAAAAAAAAATATGAAGCAGCGACCGTCATCATATCTGACTTTTTATGATTTATTAACCATGGAAGAGGAACTACGATAGCAAAACAAAAAGAAAAAAAAAAAAGAGAAAAACAAAAATAATTTCAATATTAACTATAAAAGCCATTTATGTGACTAAATTGAAAAAAAAAAAGAACGAATTTTTCATATGAAAATTATAGGATTTTTTTCGAAATACATTGTTATCGTTCGCTTTTCTTTTTATTTTGCTTTTTCAGTTTACCGAAGTTCTGCCTTTAAATTGAAAAGCAGAGCACGTTTCAACAATATTTGTAAGTCGTCTTAATACCCTCTTGCTTCTAATAAGACATAAGAATGATAATGCTTCTTCTACTACTTGAGGCGTTTTGTGGCCACTGTGTAGCAGAGACATGAATTTTCCAGCAGATAAGAATACCCGGTTTCAAGGTGTGCGGTTATAAAAAAGTGCGCAGTGCTTTTAGAACTTGACCTCAGAATGATATCGAGGATTAATTTTCTACTATATATAGTAAACACTATCAATTCAATCGCGTTGTGATCGATGTTGCTAAAGCCTTGTGTAAAATATAATTAGTGGGAAATTTTGAATGCGTATCAGGGTTTTGGTTTTAACAAACAATCCGGTATCTTGACGGTCTATAGTCACAGTTGCGTTGTCTTTCCGGATAGCAATTGTTCGAGGACGTATTCACTAAGGATGCGTAAAATTGCATTTACCCGGCAACAAACTCGAGTTGCGGAAACGAAATTTGTGTGAAATTTTGCAACGATCTAAGACGACCATTGCTCGTCTTCTGTGTAAATTTCCACCACCTCCACACGTCTGTTCCACAAAAAAAAAAAAAAAAGATCAAAAATTTAGAGGTAATACTGGCTTACAGTCTCCGATAAATATATATAAAAATAGTTATGATCCGCCAGTACATAAGCCCTCTTCTAAATGAAACCTCTGCAATTTTTTTTTACTCCACTCCCCCTACTGGATCCCTTTAAATTCCTCTTTTCTTTGTAACGCTCAGATAATTGCGTTAAACGCCTATATTCTGTGTATCTTATGGTTAATTGACTCGGCCATGGACGTCTGCTGTGTACGGTAGGAAAAAGGACGGCCATAGAAATTACGCTGGGCAGTTTCAATTTAGTAGATATTGCAATTGGCACGCCCCCATTAGGTGATAAAGTCCAATAGTTAGCGTTTGCAGAGAGAGAGAGGGAGAGGGAGAGGGAGAGGGAGATGGAGATGGAGATGGAGATGGAGAT